>VDFB02321530.1:50084-74932 GCA_007258455.2 Sequoia sempervirens
AAAGGCCTTTTTGAAATCAACGAAACAACAAAAAGCTTCAGCCCCTTGAGTGTCCCAAACTTTCTCAATTAAGTGCCTAAGCGTGATGCAGTGATCTATGGTAGAATGCCTTGGTCTGAAACCAGCCTGCCCCTTTGCCCTTTTACCTTCCTTTTCGGCCCAATTACTGATTCTGCGCTCTAACATGCTCCCATAAAGTTTACCAAGAAGAGGATTGACCATTATAGTTCGATAGTTAGAGGGATTATTGATATCCCCACTTTTATGTAAGGGGATGACCACACTGGTAGCCCATTCAGCCGGAAAGCCATTTTGAGTGATGCTATTAAAGAGGTATTTGATGTGAGGTGTGAGGAGCACACAACCCCATTTTAAGAATTCAGCCTGCAGCCCGTCAATATCTTGTTCACTAATTTGCAAAACTAATGGCACAAATATGTGCAGACAATATGGGGGCCTTTGTGGGACTCGCTGACTTCAAGAAATTTGTAAAAACGCATCCGGAAGAACTTGTAAAGATAATGTTAATTATTAGTATATTTAGTATTATAATTATAATAAGAGTAATTATTATTAATTATGATTATAATTATAATAAATAACACTATATATATAACAAATTTAAATATTTAAATAAAATTTAAACTTATTAATATTTTAAAATTTAAATTTATTATAATATTATTTTATTACTAATAATTTTAATTTATTATATATAAAAATTAACAAGTTATGAGTATCATTGTTCTTATAATTTATAATTTTGAACACACAAATATATATATTCCTGTACTCATACCCAAGGATTTTTTTGCCATATCGTCGTACCCGTATATGAACTCATACCCGAATCAACAATTTAGTAAAGAACTATAGGTTTTATTATAGAAACTATGTGGTTCGTGGGTACCTAGTAAGGTGTGCTTAGGGTGTACCCTAAGTGCTCGGGGCATACCCAAAAAACTCAAAAGCTTTGTATATTTTCTTTTCATAAATGTTTTCAATTTTTTTTTTTGTGAAATGCTCCACTTTTACCTCTTAGTTAGATTCATACTAGAGAGCATATGTAGAGTTCAATTGTAATGTCCCCATTTTTATGCCATGGTGTTCTATGAGTTTTGCCTAGTTTCAGTGTTTCTTTGTAAGCTCAAGGTGAGTTGGGGGAACTCCAAAGTTCTTAGAGGATGTAGTTTCGGTGATACATGGTTTCTAATTATGACAATGAGCTCAGTGGACTGTACTGGCTTGAATGACACTCTCTAAAGTGTTTTCAGACTTTTCGGGTGTTCTCCAAACTTCTTATAGAGTATTAAAGTATTATTGTAATATTTAATGGTCATCTTAATGATTAGTTAGTCGTTTGTTAGCTTTCAGTTAACTTAGTTTGCTTCAGTTAGTTTTAGCAACTTTCTATTTTTTGCTTTAGTTCTCTTTAGTTCATGATTATTTCTTTTTAGAAACGTCGTCTTGTACTTTATTATTTAAGGAGTATTTCTCTCCTTGTTTTAATAATGAATATCAAATATCAATTATCATTTCATGGTATCAGAGTCTAGGCTCATTTTTTGGTGAAATTTTTGAGCAATAAAAATTCGTGTTTTCCTAAGAATTTTTTTGGAAAATTTCTTAGATGTTTTTGTTCAATTTTTTATAAAAATTGAAGGTTATCTCAGCTATTAAAATATTGCAAGGATTTTTTTTTGAGCATTAGCGTCTTTATTTTATTTGTGGTTGTTCATTTGAAGATTTTGGAAAATTGTAGTTTTACTTTATTTTTTTGTTAAGAAAAATTGTGGTTTTTTAATCCGAAGAAACGGTGGACTTTCTATTCATGATCCCCGGGTTTTCTTTGCAGCTCAAGGGTGTTTCTTCTTCAGGATTTTAGGTTGTTATTTCTCCCACACATGCAACCTTTTAGAAGTTGTGATTGTGTGTGGCCAACATGTTTGAAGATTTCAGGCCATTTTTGCTTGCAAAAATCGTGGCCATCTATACTTGCGTGAAGGTATTTTTTGAAGTGCATGAAGTTTTATGCTTGTATCTCACGACTGAGTCTATTTTGTAGAAACATGACCTAGGGTTTGAAGACAAGTTTTGATGATTTTCTTAAAAATTGTGACCTTGAGTTTTTTAGCTTTTTTTTTTGAATTTTTTTTATGAAGTCTCAATTTTTTAGCATTTTTTTCTATTTTTTTTTCATGAAGATTGAGCTTTTTGACAGATTTTTTGAAATTCATGCAACATAGTTTTTTGAATATTTTTTCTAAAAAATCATGCCAATTTTGCTACCTAGGGTTTCTGGGCAAAGTTTGATTTTTTCTTTATTTTTGGATAAAATTGTGGGTTTTTGAGCCTCTTTTTGAAGATTTTTTAAAAATTATGGGAGTTGTGCCAGTTGATCGCCTTGGGATCCATGCCAACTAAGTACCTTATTTTTCATGCTTTTGGAAAATGGAAGGGATGGCATCTTTGACCAACATCACATTGGAAGGTAGCCAAAGGTTCAATGGGAAAAACTACATGTGGAAGCAAAGGATGCTTACCATCTTTGAGTACTGGTGTTTGGATTCACTTGTTATGGGTACAAAAGAAGGTCCCATAGTTGCGGGAAAGTACAAGGACAAGTATGATGGAAGTAATTGAGAGCGATTATGCTTCTCAAGTTGTTTGTCACCGATGAGATGTTACCAAAAATACCATCTAGTAAGTTTGTTGCAGATATCTAGAAACACTTGAAGGATCTTCATGAGACCTCAGACAAGGGTAGGGCATTCTTCTTGAAAAATATGCTATTTTCCATTATGATGGATGACAAAGTGTCTTTGTAGGATCATCTGATGAAGATCAAAGACATTCACGATCAACTGGAGGCCATTGGTTGCAAGATGGAAGAGGAGGATATGGTGGTGATCACATTGAAAAGCTTGCCACAATCCTATGAGAACTTCATTGAAATTCTCAACATTACCTCCACCAATGTTGACCTGAAGTTTGATGAGTTGTGCAACAGGATGGGTGGAAAAAACAATTTGGGAGCAGCAACGATACTCCTAGTGTTGAACTAGCGTTTACTGCCAAAGATGGCAAAGGAAAGTCCACTCAGCAAAGAGGACAAGGAAAATCAGAGGATAGCTCCAAAAAGTCTTTCATACGCTATTACTATGGTAAGATTGGTCATATGCAGAAGCACTATAGGAAGCGGTTGGCTGATTAGAAGTCCAACCAAGAAGGGTCTCAAAAGAATGCTCATGTTGTAGAGCATACTGAGCAAAAGAAGTCTAGCTTTTATGCATTCATGGCTAGAAGACCATCAAATTATGGGTAGAATTATTTTAGTTCGTAGAATGACCATTAAGGGAGGGTATTAAAGTATTATTGTAATATTTAATGGTCATCTTAGTTGTTAGTTAGTCGTTTGTTAGATTTCAGTTAACTTAGTTTGCTTCAGTTAGTTTTAGCAACTTTTTGTTTTCTACTTTAGTTCTCTTTAGTTCACGATTGTTTCTTTTTAGAAACATCATCTTGTACTTTATTATTTAAGGAGTATTCCTCTCCTTGTTTTAATAACAAATATCGAATATCAATTATCATTTCAGAGAGCATGTCTATTTATAGTAAGTCACCAAACTAACTTCTATCATTCACCTAATGCCTCAACATCATATTGGCACAGTCAAAATTGGATTTCGATGTGCGTAGTACTTTCCGCAACTTTGGGGTGGAATATTTTAATTATTCGCTTACGTTATAATGTTTTATTATTATTTTTCATAACTCAAGTGTAATATCTTTTCAGAAAGGTACTTTAATTCCCCAGATGGATGCCTAGGATAAATAAGGGAGTCTCACACATAAAAAAATGTTTTATTTTATTTGAAAAGGGAATTTGATGGAAAAGGTGATTAATCGTTTGCAAATAATGAACTATTTAAACCAAAAGTGCTTTTTTCAGAAGAAAAAAAAACAACAAAAAAGAAAAAACATTTATTCGAAAAAGACAAAAATTGTTTTTTTGAAAAAGCAACGAAAAATCCAAAATCACTTTTTTGAAAAAGTAGCGAAAAAGCAATGAAAAAACTATAAAAGGAGGTGTTCGAGGCTCATTGTTATTATGCTAAAGAATGATATTGTTATGTTGTTGGATTGGATTTGGATTCTCCAAGTCTTTGAGGATGGAAACCTTCATGGATTTTCTAGTTTAGAATTGAAAGAAATTCCTTAGTTAGATTAGTGTGATTCCATATAGGGGTCACCATTGGTGTTGATTGCAACTTTAAGTTTTGGCTTTATTGTTTGAAGTGCTTTGATGGTGTTTTGGTTTGCATTTTGAGTAGATTGATTGCAATTTGGAGGAGTTTGTTTTAGGTTTCTTGTGTGGGGCAATTGAACAAACTTAAGGTTGGTCATACCTCTTTTTCCTACAAGCTATACCATTCCTTGGTAATGTTAGTCCAATAATTTTTTGAGTTTGTGATCTACCTGTAGCTATTGTTCAAACATTATCAATCCATCATAATCCATTCTAAGGAAGTGATAAGTTGATCAGAGTGACATGGAAACATAGTCATATGTTTATATTGGTCATTGGGAGCATTTGGGGGTGAATCATTGAAGATTTTTGAGTCTTCATTTCACTTGTCTGGAATGCTGCAACGAAATTTCAGACCTGTTCTAGTCACTTATTTCCATTTAATTGAGGTACACTTGCTATTTCAATAATGGGAAGTTAGTTTCCTGAGTGGTGATACTTTGGGGGTGTTCTAGTTAGTTTCATTTCATATCATTGTCTTGTATTTGAATTATTTCAAAGAGCTAATATTGTAACACTGAGTGGTAGTACTGGTACTAATTATTTGCTCATTTTATTTTGTGTAACTCACCCTACTGAATAAGTGGCTCTTGTACTCACCCCACTAAACAAGTGGCTTTGGCACTCACTCACCACTGTAGAGTGGAAGAGTTGTTCATTTCTTGTACTCACTCACCACTGAAAAGTGGAAGAGTTAACTTTCATTTCCTTTATTGTATAAGTGGAAGCACCGGGCTAACCCCACTAAGCAAATGGATCAACTTTAGCTGCTTTAATTGCATAGTATTATTGTAATCCTTACACTGTATGATCTCTCACCTCACCCATACTAGGAACGTGGTGATCAAAAAGTGTAAAGGAAAGTTGATTAGCAATTTTTATTATTTAGCTAACAAGAAATTTCAAAAAATTAGGGTGGTTAGAGTTGGTCATCTTGCCAACGTGTGCCTCTAACACTTGCTATGGAGCTCAAAAACCTCTATGAGTGAAAGAGAATATAGGTATTACAACAACGACCAAAAGAAAAATCAGTGGTAGCCCCCATTGGTTATGAAAGGAGAGACTATTTTAGGAATCCTTGGAATACATCAGGACTCTCCCATTGATAGTGAAAGTGTTTCAGGGAATATGGCAAAAAAGGATAAGAGACTAGCTCCACTAGATAGCGCAAATTCTAGAGTGGACAAAAAAATTGATGTTATGCTTGATATGTTGTCACAGATGTTGGGGAAGTTGAATCAAGGGATTCCACAAGTTAATCAAGTGCCACATTGTGAAACTAGCTCCACTAACTAGTCAAACACTAGAGGACATACTGTTGCAACAATCTTAGGGTTTGTGCCTAGACCATTTCAGCCCACATTCACACACATAGAGGAGCCACAAGTTATTCCAGAGGATCAGGTATCCTTGGTAGATGAAGTTAGAGAAGCCTATATGGAGTATGTTTCTCTACCAGCAAAGATTCATGACTTCTTGACCTTGGATCAATACCTCAACCAAAAGAAGAAAAAGGGTGGAAGAATGGAAAACAAAGGGCCAATAGTGTAAAAAGATTTTCAGAGTGCTCTGAGAAAGGTAACATTGGCACACTTTGATGGTAGTGACAAGTGTATAGTTAGAGCTTGGGTTTAGAAGCTAGATAATTATTTATCACTTAAAACCATGTCAGAGGATGAGGCAATCAAATTTGCCACTGTGCACCTTATGGAGCAACTCATGAATGGTGGTATCATGGCCTTGTCACACTTGGCCATAACTTGATTACTACATATGATGAGTTCACTAACAAACTCATCAAGAGGTTGGAAAAAAGGGATCCTGAAACACACTTTAGAGAGCTTGCACAACTGAAACAATATGGCTCATTTGATACATACATTTTAGAGTTCCAAAGACTCTTGGTTATGGTTCCTGGTATCACGAAGAGGAGACTTGTAGTCCTTTTTAGTGAAGGGCTAATGGAGCCATTGAAGAGATGGGTTAAGGATTTTGACCCACCAACTCTCCATGAGACAATAAGGAAGGAAAGAAGCATGGAGCTTGTAGCCCCAAAGAACAGATTTCCACCCAAGACCTTCCTGCATGATAGAGACAAGAGGCATGATAACAAGGAGAACATTCAGCCCAAATAAACACTCTCAAAGAAGGTGGAAGAAGACTACAAAAAGGAACTAAGGAAGAAAAATCTTTGTTTCACATGCAAAGAACCATGGGGCCCCAGGACATAAGTGTTTGGAAAAGGGGAAGAATTGTCAATTGGAGACATATTCAGTTGATGGATCTGAATCAGTAAATTCAAACCAGCAAGCTAAAATGGAGGAAAGTGAAGAGAAGGAATCAAAAGAAGAGTTTGCGGAAGGGAAGGAAAGTAGTGGAACAATTTTCTATTTTTGGAGACACCTTTGTACAGTGGAGTTCTATTTAGTTTTAGAATCAGTTAACTGAACTAGTCTCTTATAGTTAACTATTAGGTTACATTTGTTTAGACATAGGAATAAATCTTGTTGATTGGAAAGAACTGAATGTTAACTCAAGGAGACTTTAGGGTTCCCTACTCCTTTGAGTTTCTATAAATAAGAGCAACTTTTGCTCATTATTTTGTAACTTTACTTCATTGTAACAAAACGCTGAGCTCGAGAGCCTTCAACTTTTTTACTTAGTATATGTTCTTGAATCATACTTGTGATAGCAAAACACTGACCTGTTTGCTTACGTTCTTGTTGTTCATGTACTTGTGTTCAATATTTGTTAAGTATTATTTGGTTGATCGCATGTTGTGTGATTTTCCTCTTTCATACCATTTGTTGTCCCAAAAGTGTAATCTTTGATCGAGTTTGAGAAAATAAATCAAAAGAGCAATGAGCCTTTGATCCAAAGTTTCAAGGTCTTTCAATCTATGTTGTTTCTTATAAGCTTTATTTCAGCCTAAACCTCGAAAAGAGAACCTCGCCTTCAAGGGAATCCTAAGATCTAGCTTACCGTTTGATGTTGTTTCTAATAACCTTCACTTTAACCTACACCTCAAAAAGAGCAATGAACCTTCAAGGGAATCCTAAGGTTTAGTTTATTGTTTGGTGTTTTACTTACATAAGCTTTATTCTCTGCATAAATCTAAAAGAGCAACGAGCCTTTGGACGAGTCCTGAGAACAAGTTTGTTTAAGTTAGCTAAATCACTCATGTTACTTTTGAATCCTCTCGCTCTGAATTTACTTGAGGAGATAGAAGCGTTTTAAGTTTTAGCCTAGTTGTAGTTGAGATCTACAAAACAAGAGAAAACCTCAACTACAACGCATGGTGTTTTATAATCTTGTGCTCTACAGTTGAGTAAAAATATAAGAATTTAGTTTACTTTACTTTTTATTCACCAACAACAAAAGAGGGAGCTTCCCCTCCTAATTTGAAGAGCGGTTTATCTGTGCATAGTTGTCTATTTCCAATACACACTCTAGAGGTGCGAATTGAAATGCCAACAATTTTCTAGTGCCCACTGTGGGGCATGAGGCATAAAAATTCAAGAAAAGCTTACGCTTTTATGACACAGGAATGACCATCTAGCGTCCTACTGCTCCAATTCAACAACCAAGTCTTACACTTGCTATCATTCAACCAAATTTCATACTTATTGAAGGAGAGCAAAAAGACACCATTAGTAGCTTGCAGAGTTTTATATTTGAGAAAAAAGAAACATATGCTACTACTCTGGATGAGGAAGAAGAAAAGGCTGATCTTGCAGTCGAAAGGCCAATTTTACCACCTCCTGTGTGGCAATAAACCATCCTGCATTATCAAGTTTATACAAGGAGGAGAACAAATCCTCTCTTTCAAGAAGCAGACATTGGAGAAGCATCCAATGTAGATCCATTCTTTCATGAGGTTCTCAAACGACTTAGAGGAACCTCGGCTCAACTAGAAACAATGTCATTGACAACGACAATAGCGATGACAATAGTGAAATGGTAGAAATCCAAGGCACTTATATCCCCATTGCCTTTTGGAGTGAAAATAACATTGGGCCATTGACCTTACAGGACACCAATATGAGCCTAAAGGTTCAAGAAAGCACTTCCCAAGATTTTACAGCGACATGGCTTGTCACCCTAATGAGCATATATCCACATTCACATCGGTGTACTCTATTTTGCATGTACTACACAAGGATATCATCATTCATCTCTTTATTGAGACTCTTGAGGCAAATGTTGTAGACTGGTTTCACCATCTGGAACTAGGCATCATCACAAGTTGGGCGGTCATGAGTGAGAAATTCTTGGCGAGATTCTAGCCTGCTGAAGATAGTCATCGACTATTTGCTCAACTCTCAACTTCAAAGATGGAGTCAATAAAACTAATGAGAGAGTTTGTGGTAAGGTTTAGCTGCCTTGTCACACATCTCTCCCATATGCTCAATCCATCAGATGAGATCTTGTTGAGTAGCTTCATCAATGCTCTTCCATCGAGGAGATAGCATTTTTTGTTTCCAAAGTAGGCCATGAAACATAATTTCCAGTGCTGAAAGGCTATCAAGATTTGGGACAACGCGTCATTGAGGAAAGATGAAGGAATGATTGCCATCCAAACCCTTGTTCAAGCGTTTTGTAGATCCATTTGCTATAAGGTAGCGAGGGTGACTATCCTCGAAGATAGTCACTAATCAAAGGCGGCGCCCACACAACCGCAGCGCAGCACAACAATACCCATTAAAAGAGGAACAACTTTTAGTCATTCAACAACTGCAAGCCGAGGTTTCCAACAACACAACCAAGACAACTTGTTGATACTGAGAAATCTAATGTGTTTTGCTCTTTCCACGAGACTAATGCACATACTGGATCCACATGTCCTAAGAATCTGAGAATAGAGCTGATCATGGGATATACTGAGGCTGCACCAAGTTTGAGTTTTGTACCTTCACCAAGTTCAAATTTTGTCTTACCACAAATGGACAACTTTGATGGCCACTTTGCAACGAGATACTTTGATAGTGAACCCATCAATCAAGAAGAAGAAGAAGAACAATACCGTAAGTATTCTCTTGTTGTAAATCATGAGAATATTTCAACGCCTATGTTCACATGTGCTTAGCACTTCAAGGCATAGAAAGAAGAAGAAGAAAGACAAAAATCAAATGAAAAGGGAAAAGAAGTGCCTTCCACTTCTAATCCCAAGCCTTCACATGAGAACATTATGCCAATTGCTCAAGATCCGTCTTCAACAAATTTTGATAGATCGTAGCTTCCATGATGAAGACAAAGGTACAAATATCTCAGCTAGAGTATCTTTAGGACCATCTAGAAAAAATGGATTGAATTCTTAAGGTCGTAAAGAAGTAATTTGTAATCCAACCCACATTGCTTGATTCATCTGTACCAGCAAAAAAAGCCAAATCCTTCCTATATATCTTTATATATAGGGGGATTCAAGCTCAACAATTGCATAATAGACTTAAGAGATTCTGGCAATGTCATTCCCTTACAAATCATGAATGCATTAGGACTCTCATGCACCAAGTCTCACAATAAGTGTTATTCACTTGAATCGAAGTCGGTGTCATTGGCCGACCAACTAAAAGATGCTCAAGTAAGGCTGGCATCATCGAGAGAAAAGAAAAATCGCAGTAACCATCTTAGTAGGCCCGGGCATTTCCAACTTGATTATGGGATGCTACTAAGTAGAAGCTTCTACAAGGATCTCGGAGGAGAGATTCAATTGGATTGGTCATACACAACAATCTCATTGAAGAAAGGCAGTTTCAAGTTGGAACCTGAGGCAAAATCAAGATTCACAGTGGTGAAATCATAGGACCCCCAAGCACAAGTGTTGTATCAAGACATAGGTCTAGAACATATGCCATGTTGTTTGGAAGTAACTAAAGAGAAAATACTTGCATATTCCACAAGCACATTAAAAGGAAGATACAAAAATGTGGATGGTACAATTTGTGGAAGTTGCTCGACAATAGACTTGGGAGTAGGAGTTGTCATCACTTCTCCCAAAGTTGTTTTATACCCATTTTCTTATTGCTTGTAGTTTGAAAACACAAACAACACAACGAAATATGAGGCGCTCATATTAGATCTCAAAAAATGCAAGGGATATGGGTATAAAGTTACTCCAAGTTGAAGGTGATGCAAAATTGATCGTCAATCAGATTAGAGAATGTTACCAAGTAAAGAAAATCACCTTCAGTCTTATCAACAAAGGTTGTGGAATGCAATCGACTAGTTTGAAGCATTCAACATCAAGTTCATTCCACATGAGCACAATAACAAAGCAGATTCCCTTGCGGTATTAGCCGCTCTCTTCATGCCACATTCTGACTTTCGTCAAAATGCCTTCACTATTGAGCTTGTCTATAGGTCGGATATCCCTAACAATTGCGACAACTGGCAGGTATTCAATGATGATGATCACATCGAAGAATTTATCTGCATGGCAAACAATTACAAAGAGCTATTCTTTGAAGGCAGTGCTTCTCCCTTCAGAGAATTTGTAGCAGAAGATTCTGAAGCGACAAAATCAGGCATCATTCAGCTAAGAGGCAATAATATTCCCAAGGGTTTACTATCCTTGGAGGATATTATTGATAGGCATGACAAACATGTCCAAGATTAGAGAAATTCAGGCAACAAGACCTTTGTCGATCATTTCCAAGTGAACATTGGTACCGAAGACAAGCCTTGGCTTTTTAACTTGGGAAAGTGTTGTACTATAGAGGAAAGCAATAGTTTCATCTCCTTATTCAAGCAGTATCGAGATGTCTTTGCCTGGACCTACGAAGATTTGAAAGTCTTCACACCTAAGGAGTTGTATCACACAATTCCACTCAAGCTTGATGCCAAGCCCTTCAAATAGAAGCAAAGAGACTACAACCTGTGTATCCAAGATACAATCTTCACGGAGGTTCAGAAGATGGTGGATGCCAAGATAATCTTTCCAATCCATCATTCCACCTGGGTGTCTAATATAGTTCTTGTGTGCAAGAAGAACATAGAAATTTGAATCTGCATTGATTTCAGGAACCTCAATCAATCATCCATAAAGGATAACTGTCCTTTTCCAATCATGGAGCACACATTGCAAACAGTCATCGGTTCAGAGATGTTATCATTGCTTGATGACTTTTTCGAATACAACCAGATTGCAGTAGCTAAGGAGAATCAAATCAAAATGGCATTCACTACCTCATGGGGTACGTTTTCCCATGAGAGGATTCCCTTCGGCCTCATCAACGTCGGTGCCACTTTTCAAAGAGCCATGGATTTGGCATTTGGGGATCTAAAGAATAAACTGATTTTTGTCTACCTTGACAACCTTACCACTTTCTCAAAGAAGTGGAAAAATCATTTTCAACACTTAGTAAAAGTGTTTGAGAGATGCAGGTACCACCACATTTCATTAAATCCAAATAAATCCATCTTTGTGGTGATGGAAAGAAAATTTCTTGGCCACATCATCTCCAAAGAAGGAACTCAAATTGACCCTAGTTGGGTTGATTCAATCAAGAACCTCTCTCTCCCAAGAAGCAAAATTGGGGTACATTCCTTCTTCGGCAAAGTCAATTTCATATGAAGATTTATACCTAACTTCTCAGAGCTGACCAAAGAATATCAACTATGATGAAGAAAAATTCCACCTTCAAATGGATCGAAGAAGGAAAGAAGGTGTTCGTACAAATAAAAGAAGCCATTAGTCAAGCACCAGTGCTGGTTCGACCCAATTTCAATAAAGAATTCATTCTTTATTGTTATGCGTCGGAACACACTCTTTCTACCATACTGATGCAAAAGCTAAATGAGGAAACCAAATTGCGAATTTCTTTCATGAGTAGTAGCTTCAAAGACAACAAATATTGGTATTCCCAAATTGAAAAGAATGCTTATCCAGTTGTGAGGGCCATAAAGAATTTTAGATTTTACATCTTGAACTCTCACACAATGGTGTATGTTACTAATTCTGCAATCAAAAGTTTCCTAACTCAACAAGAGATGGGCATCAAAAGAGGTAACTGTATCACAAAGGTTCAAGAATACAACTTGGAGATCAAGCCAACCGAAATCGTTTGTGGGAGATTTTTGTGTTAGCGGATTGCAGAAGACGGTGATCTAAAGCACCAAATTGTTGATGGCGTACTAGAAAAAAAAAATGGAAGAGGACCTTCCCGTGGTCCTACTAGTTGATTCTACTAAGGAATGGTACTCTAAACAATGGTACTATCTAACTTATGGAGAATGTCCAACTCACTTGGACAAACAGTAGAAAAGAACTCTAATATTGAGAGCACAAAACTATGTGCTTAGGAATAATGTTCTATACAAGTATGGGCTTGATGGAACATTCTTGCTATGCATCAATAGGGACCAACAACGATGGTTGTTGGAGGAATTCCATAGTGAAGCGGCGGTGGCCATTTTTCATCAAGGGTCATGACATTCAAAATCCTATGAGCACATATCTAATGACCGACTATGTTTCGCGTTGTGTATGATTGGGTGCACAAATTTCAAATGTGCCAACAAACTTAAACTGGCAGCCATTTCACTCAGGCCGGTGATCATAGATGCTCCATTTCAACAATGGGGCTTAGACTTTGTAGTTCCAATCAAACCACATTCCAGCAAGGGGCATGTTTATGTCCTAACAACAATGGATTACTTCATGAAATGGGTTGAGGCAATTCCTACCAAGCAAGCAACTTCCAAAGTTGTGTGCGAATTTCTGAAGCAGAATATAATTTTGTACTTCAGGGTACCACGAAAGATCATGACTGGAAATGCAATTTGTTTCTTGTTTTCATGAGATGGTAGAATTTTGTTTTGATCATGACATCACCTTGTTACACTCTTTAGATTACTATTCGTAGGGTAATGGAAAATCCGAATCATCCAACAAAAACATTGTCACAATCATGTGCAAGTTGGTTGACTCCAATCAATGAGCTTGGCACAAGAAATTGTACGACTCTCTTTGGGTTGACAGAATCACTCCCAAGAGAGCTATTGGCACTTCCCCTTTTACTAATTTATAAGGCATGGAGGCTGTGTTACCCATCACATTAGATTTTTCCACTTTGTAGCTAGCATTCATAGTGGAAGATGAGGAATTCAGAGATCTGATCAAGAAACGTGTTCTATACCTGATGAAGCTATAGGAGGAAAGGGTGGAGGTAGTTGATAAGATCACTTAGCATCAAGAGCGAGTGAAGATCTTCGACAAGAAGGATCATCAGTGATACTTTGAGATCAAAGATAAAGTCTTGTTATGGGACAAGAGACACGAGCCCAAGGGAATGCATGGTAAACTTGACTCCCTTTGGCTAGGGCCGTTCAAGATCCACAAGTCCGTAGGAGAGAATTCCTACATTCTCGCACCCGGATGGAAGGCTCTTCCTACTACCTTACAACAGGTAGTATTTGAAACATTTCATCCCTTTGGAGGTGGAGTGAAGTTCTGTGAATAGTTTTCTTTTGTTTTTCATGATGTGTTTCCCCTTTCCATAATGTTTACCTTATGTAGTAATGTTCTTTTCTGCATTCTGTAAAGTATCGTCGTGTCCTAGGTGATTTCTTAGGTAGTCTTATTTTTAGGTGAATTAGGAATTAGTCTTGACTCTATTTCCCAACTGATAAGATACTAGTCTACACTTTAAAACCCAAAGATTCTCAGTTCTCCTATGCCGTAAGTATCCGACATGGTCACCAAATGGAGCCAAATTTTGCACCCAAAATAATTTTTTTGCTTCAATAAGGCATTTTGATAAAAATGGTCTAAATCTTGTAGAATTGTTGTCAAAAGTCGATTTTAGGTCAAATGAAACATGGATTTTTGTGGGTTTATGTCAAGGAGGATACTTGCAAATTTTAGAAATTTTGAAAATTAGTGTTTTAGGCCCCTATTTTTTAGGAAAACCCTAAAAAATAAGATCTTTCCATAATTGAATCGAACTAATTTTGATAGGTTAGCTTCACTTCATGATCACATGGTTAAGTCAGAATCATCAAAAAGTCAAGTTTGCTTTGGTGGGTCTAGTTCACTTTTTTAGGAGAAAAGATAGGACCTTCGAGGTCAACAATGGTAGATGGCCAATACCAAGTATCAAGATCTAAGCCTCAGATGCTACACAGAAGATTCTATGGCTAAAGATGCTTGAAAAGATGCTCCACGATGGAGGGGAATTTCAAAAGTTGAAATTTGTTAAAAATATTGTAGGTCTAGAAGATGCACGCCTTGCTACAAGAGAGATGCTATGCATGTCGATGCCTTGGTCAACTTTTCCAATGTCCGTGCACATTAAGTGATGAAAGCAATCACAATGGTGAATGTGGTCACGTCGTCAACAATGATGATCAATCTAGTCAAGCAAGACGGCGAATGCAAAGCACGAGGAGGTCAAAAGTATCAAGAAATGACTAACTCTAGAGCCCAAAGTTCCCCTCCTGGCTAGGGGTGCCCATAAATTCAAGAGGCCAATTGCAGTTGTTAACAATTGCAAAACCAGTCATCCTCTTCATAATTCTGCTAGCTTTCTGATGAATTGTCAAGCAAGTTCACCAAATTCATCAAACACTAGCAAACAAAGGCAGAGGCAGAAGATGCTGAGAGTAAGAGTCATCCAAAATGGCAGTCTATCAAGGAAATTGCACCCTTGTAAGCTAGGGGCATCCATAAAAGAAAGCTCCCATAATTCAGTCTTTGGATTGGCAATCTCTAGATGATCTCCTTAGATTCAGTCCAGCTTCGTGATGGATCCAATAGCCAACTCAGAGGACATATGAAACAATAGTGTTTGTTGATCAAACAAGCACATGAAGCGGAGGATAAATTGATGAACATCAAAGCAACTGCACCCCTACAAGCCAGGGGAGCCCAACATCTTAGCAACTGGCTGAAGGTTTTAGCAACTATCATCTCCAAGGCATCTTCTCTGAATCCTTCCAACTTTGTGATGAATCTAGTTGACAGCTCACGGGACCTGTCAAACGCTCATAAACAAAGATCAATTGTGAAACACTGAAAGTGAAAGAAAGTTGAGCGTGAAAATTTGGCTATGGAAGAAAATGCACCCTTCTGGAAAAAGGCACCCAACTTTTTGGAGCATCAGATACTATTTCAGGCTATGTGACTTCCAAGAAGACCTCTTCAGTGTTTATCAGTCTTCCCGATGAGACCATCAGCAGATATATCGGTGCAGTCAAACTCCCGGTTACTCTATGTCTTCTATCTGGGTTTTGATCTTGATGTGGAAGGTAGCTTGGTAGTAACCGGTGGTAACTCTGTGTTTGGAATAACTACCTTTTGTGTCTTCTTGCTATCCAAGTAAAGTATGTTGTTCCTTACAACTCTACTTCTTCTTTCCTCAGCGTATATGCTTTCCTTGGCATACCAATCCACGGATCAAAGTGGCTACGAATCTATTTGATCTCTACAGAATGTGGGAAATGTGACATCCCCGTCATCATGAGATAATCCTTCTACATCCTCTGACAAAAACTCAGCGATTTGTGAAAGGTTGAACCTATTGTAGTTGTGCCTTCACACTTTGAACTCATCTTCATAGCTAAACCAGTAATCCTCCATGGAAGGTTTGTGTGAAGAATGTTGGCCAAGGTTTGGTGAATAGTGGCCCCAAGGATCATATGAGCGTCTTTCGATGGGAACTTAAGATTAAGTTTCTTCATCTCATAACTCATAGCCTTGGGATCAGCTATTGATCTACACCTGTAGATACCCATCTGAAAAGGAAAGTTGGTAGTTGTCTTACATTTGTTGTGCAGAAAGGAAGACTTCATGCAACTACCATAGAAATTCCATGAATACCACCTTATCCGATGGATAATAGGCTAACATGGCTGGATGACTTGAGTATCCTATATGCAGATGTAGGTAAAAGTGGGGAACTGGATGAACCAATCCGCCCAATCTTCCATCACCAATTTGGCTACTAGTGAGATGCATACATGTGACTCATGGTCAAGGTCCCTCACTGTGTGCATCAGGAACTGGTCATTCACTCGCTTGAAGTGTCTTTCTGATTGTGTGAATTCAAGCTATGAGAAATGTTTGTGAACCTTCTACACACCCAAAGTTCCTATAGTGTTCAACCCTCTAAACTAGCCGTGGAAGACTATCAGGTATATGAGGTACGAAGACGTGGAATTCGTGGGCCTTGAAGAAACTGGTCATCTGGTTGTGGAGAACGTTGTTGATCAAGGAAGGCTAGTCATAGTGTTCCTTGTTGGTCACACACCTATATTTGGACAACTTTTTACAGCGGCTAAAACTAGTTTCCTTGAGGGGTAATTTTTACGAAAGTTTTTGAGACATGGGTTTTGTTGGGAATATCTTTTTTAATGAACCCACAACGTCAGTTTTTCAAAGAGATGATTTTTTCTTTGACATGCAACAACCCCTCGAGGTAGAAGCTGTAGAAGCTCCAGAAGCTATTTTTTCTTGGAAAATTCTGGCACATGGGTATTGTAGGCACCTTTGTGCTAAGAAAACCCAGTTCGTCAATTTTTGAAAAAAGAGACTTTTTATAGAAACCCTAAAAACTTGGGGCAATGGGGAAACTTCTCTGAAGAAATCTAGCACTTGGGTTTTATGGCCAATCTCATGCTGATCATACCCAAATGGCCAGATCTGTGAAAAAATGTTGTTTTCTTGGACATGCAATAAGATCTAAGACAAGAATAGAAGAAATGTGTGGGTAGAAGCTAGAAGTTATAAGTTGTTAGCTTGGAAAATGATGCCTAGTGATGAAATATTGTGAGAGACATCCTTCTATACAACCTAAGACTAGAAAAATGAAGAACATTGAGAATGGATTTTGTTAGATCTTCAAAAGGCATTGGAGAGAGAATATATGTGTTTGAGCTCTTCAACTTGCAAGAAATAATGAATAATGACGCCTTGATGCTTGATATATATCAATCTGAGGTTGAAGCATTAGTTAGGGTGTCTAATTCATGATTGATGAGTCTATTTGCGTGATTGGGAGTTAACTGGAACAATCTCCACCAATTTTGGGATACCTAGGCTCGAGGAAGTCTTCAAAAATCCTAACCGAGGGTTGACTTTAGACTCCACCTTGCCAGTGTTGAATATTTTCCACTTTTGCTTGATAGATAGCCTCCATTTGATCCTAAATTCTAGTTGCCTGATTGATTGTGAAGCCTTTCTAACATATCCACTACGGAGTTGGATCAACTCTAAAGAGATGTTACTGGAGGTTGTGAACCTTGAAAATTGAATCTGGTGGATTGAATTCTCGGGCGCCATTTCCCAAAGGAGTGCTTTTTCTTGCCAAACTTAGTCAATTTCTTGAATGATTTTCAATTTCCTCAATTTGACCTCTCGTGCCTCAATCAACAGTTGTTAGTGACCAACGAATCTTGTGATTGGGATGTTCAATCCATTGCGAAGCTAGAAACATTCTAAAATAGATGATTGTATGTGTAAGCTCAAAAAACTGATTTATGAGGCTCAAATTCCTAAGCACCCTTGGCTTGCAGGGGTGCTTTTGTTCCTTTGAGATACATTTTTCACTGTGTAACCCTTCACAAATAGGTTCAGTTTGATCTTCGTTGTCAGATGTTTGATGGTTCCATTGAATTAGCCGACGGTCTCATCACAGAGATTGATCAAAATGAAAGAGGTCTTCTTGGAAGTTACAACACCTAAAAGCTATATCTGATTGGCCAAAAGGTTGGGCACCTTTTCCTAGGAAGGTGCATTTTCTTCAACTTCCCTTAACTTTGAGCATTTCACGCTTGATCTTCTTTTGTGAGCACTTGATAGGTCTTGTGAGCTGGCAACTAGATTTATTGCGAAGCTGAAAGGGCACTGAGAAGATGCCTTGGAGAAGACAGCTTCTGAAAATGATATTTGGTTGCCCAAAATGATGGGCGCCCCTAGCCAGCAAGGGCACTTTTTCCCTTATGTTCATCAATTTACCCTCGGTTTCACGTGTTTGGATGATCAACAGTTGCTACCATTTGGTATGTTTCATGGACTGGCTATAGGATCCATCGTGCAACTAGGCTGAATCGGAGGAGATCATTTGGAGATTGCCAATCCAAAGACTAGCATCTGATAGCTTTCATTCTTGGGCGCCCCTGGGCTACAGGGGCACTTTTTCTCTTATTTGATTGTCGTCTTTGATGACTCTTGCTTTTAGCATCTCCTATCTCTGCCTTCGTTTGATGGTGTTTGATGAATCTGTTGGATTCACTTAACAATCCATCATAAATTTGGCACAATTATGAAGAAGATGACTATTTCAAAAAAACTTGATAGTTGCATTTGACCTTTTAAATTCATGGGTGCCCCTAGCTAGTAGGGGCGCTTTTGGCTTTAGTGTCATCAACTTTCATGAAGATTTTCACCTCTTGTGCTTTGCATTCACCGTCTCGCCAACTACGTTGATGACTGTTGTCAACGATGAGATTGTGTACACCATTGCGATTGCTTTCACTATTCTTCATGCATGGGCATCTGAAAGTTTTTCCAAGGCATTGACTACATAGCATCTCTCTTGTAGCGAGGCGTGCATCTTCCAGACTTAGAATATTTTTACATTTTTCATCTTTTGAAATTCCCCTTTGTCGCGAAGCATCTTTTCGAGCATCTTTTGTCAGAGAGTCTTATGTGAAGCATTTGAAGCTTGGATCTTGATACCTAGGACTGGGCATTCTGCCATTGATGACCTCAGAGGTCTTATCTTTTCTCCTAAAAAAATGAAGTAGACCCACCAAAGTAAAACAAACTTTTTGGTGATTTTGACTTGATGAGTGTGATCGTGAAGTGGAATTGACCTATCAAAATCATTTTCAATTATTTCTGGAAAGGTCCTATTTTTTAGGGTTTTCCTAAAAATAGGGGTTTGAAACCCTAATTTTCAAAATTTCCAAAATCTGCAAGTATCCTCCTTGACATAAACCCACAAAAATCCCATGTTTTGTTTGACCTAAAACAAATTTTGACGACAATTTTACATTAGAATTATTATTTATATATATAAGTCCCACTTTAGTCACTTTAAATAAATATTAATTAATTAATATTATTTGTATTATTTACTTGAGAAGAATAAGATTAAATAATCAATAATTAACTCCCTTATTTTATTTAATGGCTTACGAAAATTAAATAAGCCATTCAATCATCCAGACTATCAATTGGAAGGGGACATTATAGTCCTCCCTTCTTGGAATTGCTTGCCAAAGTAATTTCAGATTAGGCTATTGAAGGATCTGCTCACTCTCCCATGTGGCATCTTCCCTTGGTAGATCCTTCCATATAACAAGATACTCCTTGATTGTCTTGCTTCTCATCTTCCTCTCAGGAACATCCAAAATATCATATGGAATCAAGATCAACTTGCCCTTTTCATCAAGGCGTGTAAGCTTTGCTAAAACTACAACCTATTGTCCAAGTGCCTTCTTGAGGCATGATATGTGAAACACGTTATGAATCCTGTTGTTCTCTGGTATCTCTAGCTCATACACTACCTCACCCACTCTCCTAGTTACCCTATAAGGGCCATAGAACCGTGGTCTCAACTTCTCTGCACCACTCATCTTCAAAGAGGACTGTCTATATGGATAAAGGAAAAGATAAACCAAGTCCCCAACCTCAAAGGTACGCTTTGTCCTATGATTGTCAACATAAACCTTCTGTTGGGTTTGGGCGTGCTGCATATTATCCTTAAGTGACTTAAGGATATCCTAATTCTCCTGAATCCAATCCTTGGCCTTGGGTGCCCTACTATCACCAAATGCCACATCCATAAATGAATAAGCCTCATAATTGTACAAAGCTTCAAAGGGTGACATCCCAATGGACATGTGATAGGTGGTATTATAGCAATAATCACCCAAATGTAACCATCTAACCTAGGCCCTCTATTGTCCCACAACATAGTTGCACAAATAAACCTCAATCCACTTATTCACTATCTCTGTCTGCTCATCTGTTTGAGGGTGATAGCTGGTCCTCAGAGTCAACTTTGTACCCGACAATCTAAATAACTCCTGCCAAAAAGCATTGATGAAATGATTATCCCTATTACTAATGTTATATGCTTCGGTAATCCATGTAACCTGAATACCTCTTTGAAGAATAAGTTTTCCACTTAGGGTTTCCTATACTCTAATGATATAGCCATGAAGTGTGCAAATTTAGTTAATTGATCAACCACTACTAAAATACAATCTCTACCTTGTACCTTTGAAATACTGGTGATGAAGTCCATCAATATGCTGTCCCACTTTTGCTCTAGAATAGGCATAGGCTGCAATAGGCCAGTAGGGAAAGTGTGCTCCGACTTACATTCTATTGGCAAGTGATGCACTCTCTAACATGATGTAGAACATCATCTTTGAGGCCCTTCCAAGATAACCTCTCACTAATCCGCTTGTAGGTCTTAGAACCCTGGATGTCCTACCAAAGTAGTGTCATGAATAGCTCTCAGGATTTGCTCCTTCAACTTAGATTTTGGAACCAAAAATATCATGTCCTTGTAGTAGATGATGTCATCGACTACCTTATACCTATCATTTTGGATTTTGCTATCTGATTAACTCACAAGCAAATGCATTCTTGGAGTACTCAACTAGGAGATGAGCTTTCCAATTTGCTAAGATCTTGGACAAGGAGCATATAGTAAGTTTCCTAGATCGAGCATCAACAACAATGTTCTACCCTTTCACATACTCTATATTGAAGTCATATGCCTAGATCTTACCGACCCATTTATGTTGGTGTTCATTTAAATCCTTCTACTCTAGGAAGTAATTCAAACTATTATGATCAGTCCTGACTACAAACTGCCCACCAACTAGATACTTCCTAAACTTTGCCAACACATGCATGGTGGCGAGCATTTCCTTGTCATAAATAGATGAAATATCCCACATACGATATTTCCTATTTTTTTGATTTTAGGGTTTTGATTTTTGCCCTAATTTTTTGATTTCCAAATATGATCCAAAACCCTAGTTTCTGCAATTCTTATTTTTTGTTTCAGACTTAATCAAACACTTATAACAACCACTTAACATGCCAAATACATAGTAACAATCATGCCAAAATCATAGTTGAGTTACACAATGATTCAAAACCAAAATGTTACCAAAATGATAGGAAACTCAGATAAGAAGTTTGCTGTTACAATTTCAAAAATATTTAGTCTTGAAATACATCAAATACCATAGGCAAACATGCCAAACATGCCCAAATATAACCTTCTATAAATCCTAGGGTTTATACATACTAATTTACTTGCAACTTTTACCTTCGAATGATGAAAAGAGACTTCCAAGGTGTGGCGCTCAAACTTAGGGTTTGAAACCCTATAGCAATGAATCTATACGACACCAAAAAGGCTGAAACAAGTGGGTGTACAGGTCTGCAATAATTGCTGCTCCAAGAATGATGAAAATGATGTCATGTCCCCCAAAATTGTCGTATTGAGATATAAAGCATTGAAAACAAGATAAACGAAATACATATTAAACCATTAACTATTTAATATTATTATGATCATAATTATCAAAGATAGTATTATAATTATAAATATTAAAAAATAATATTGCAATTACCAAAATGTAAATACTAGATATTATAATCATTATGATGTATTAATGTGAAATACATAATATATCAATATAAAAGATTGAAATAAAATAATAATATATTGACAATTTATACTTCAATGATTGAAATGCGAAATATTAAAATACAAATAAATAAACATAAAAAAAAATAGATATTTTTGGCTGACTAAATAGACAAGTAATGAACATAAGCTACTTAAATACACCTAATAAATATAAACTAAATATAAAATATAAAATATAAAATAAAATAAATAAATATAAAATATAAAATAAACAAATGACAAATATGAAATACATACAAAAACACATCAGCGATTACTAAATAAGACAACCAAAAGCAGTGATTATTAAGTGAAACGTTGCAATCAAAATAGCATCGGTCAAAGCCTGTTCAAAGGTCAGCAATTGTTTTAAGAGTGTGGTGTCCATCAAAAACAATGATCAGTATTAATGAAAGGCATCAATCTGTTAAAGTGTATGGAATTAGAATTAGTTACAAAAGCCTCAATCAATGGACATGATGAAGGGACGTCTTTGTTCCAAGAGACACAATCTCTCTATGCAAAGCTTAAAGGTATAAATAATAATGAGGAATGAAGAGAAGGATATCATCGAACCATGAGAAAAGATATGAATGAATATATTCTGAGCAAAGGAATCACCGAATCAGTTATAAAAGACATCTTCTGATTTATGCAGATTGTGGTAGGTCTTATCATGTGATCGTGTATTTTGGCTATTGATATTTATTATTCTATCATAGTTATAGTATACCATAGATGTCTGAAACACGAGACAATCAAATGCAGATCACAGGCATTGTCTGGTAACATTTAAAGTTACAATTACTGATAATATTTAAGAGTACCAATAGGATAGAAGAACAATTAATAGTTTATTCACTTTATTACTTGTCTCCATTAAATAACGTGTTCAAAACTTTATATATACACTGCTGATATACATATCAGTCATTTGCTTATATTATTATGTTCATGTTCCACCATGGTGAGGAAGAAGGATTACAAAGGGAATGCGGCAAAGGGGTCTCTCCTAGATACACCACCTAGGGGGACAAGATGAGCCCACAAAGGACCAAGGGGGTACTTGCCTTTGGGATCAAAGGGTACTGCCTTTGGGTCTAGATTGATCACCGGAGTAACCATTGTAATCTCACCTTGCTACCTTGGTGTAACAAGAGAGGATCAATTATGGGAAATGGAACAAGGATGATGACAAGGGGATTGAGAGTCTCACTAGGTCACCTCATATGAATGGCATGCACCACATGAGGCCTAGGGGATCCCCTCATATGAATGGCATGCGCCACATGAGGAGGGAGAGACCAAGATATCCTATCAACATCCTCTTTCATGTGGTCCGTAATTGAGAAACCCCAAGAGACTAAATCAATTCTAGGGCCCATTGCTTGGAAAGTTGATAATTTAGAATATTTTTGGTATAACTCCTACTAGGGACATTTCAAATGATGCCGAATGGATGCAAAAAATTAAAAAAACCACCAAAATCTCCTCCAAAGGTAGGTGCTCCAAATGAGAGATGAAACCTTAGCCACAAGCACCAATTTATAACCTTCAACAATGCTGGAAGAGGGCTGGTCTACTGCTGTACGAATCTAAGTATATTTTCCAAACCCTAGTAGTCAAAAATCTCCACAAATCACCTCAAGGATGAGATCGCTCCACTCCTAGAAGGTGACACTTAAACCCTAGGGCCAAACCCTAGTCAATATGCCTCCAAAACTTGCCAACAAATCCTTCTTCAAATCTGATCTGAATATCTAATAGAGAAATTTTCTCCTTTGAATTCTGCAACAACTTATTCCATGAAGCTCCAAATCTCCAAACTAACCAATAAAGCTCAACTGTGAATCTTGGAATGAATCCACCCAAAAAGGTTGAATGGGTTTTCTTCCACAAAACCATTCTACCCAAGGGTATTCATCCTAGGGAACGCTAAACCTGCAAACACAAGCTCTCCCAAAAATATTGATAAAAGATGTCAAAACCAAGATATCCAAATGACTTGGTTATCCTTATGATTTAATTTATTTAGAAAAATTTCTAAATAATTAATTCTATTTTATTCCCTTATAATATCTAATCATAGACTATGGGAATAAAGTAGCTAGATGACCCTTGAGTTGAATAATAAAAAAAAAAGGGGACATTACAATCCTCCCTTCCCGAAGATTGCTTGTCCCCAAGCAATCTGCACTTGTATGCAAAGGCCAATCACTAGGATCCCATATCAATCATATGAATGCTCCACCATGAATTCACTGCTCCACTCTGATACAATTGAAATCAGCAAGTCTATCTCCTTGCATGACCTTGTGAAGCAATCTATCAATCATGCAAATCCATGGATCCACTGCCTTAAAAACATCATCCCTCAAACTCCAAGTGTTGATTTGAAAATTCCGTGCACATAAATCCAAGAAATCAGCTACAGTCATTAATGCAAGATTTGAAAAACTTTACGATCAACAATATAGAACAGCTACCAATCATCAATGAGTAAGCTGAAATTTAATAGATTGGGTCTGAAAATTTTCTGCTCTCATGTTCATTGCCATGTCTTGGGCTATAGTCCAAATGAAACTCAACATTCCCATGCACATACAACTCCAAATCGGATACCTCCATGACCTCTCCTTCAAGTTTTGAAGCTAGGACAGCATTTTGCTCACCCAAAGGATCATCATCATGATAACATGATGTCAAAACACAAGTAGGCTCATTGAGCTTTCCAAGAATGGTTAAACTCTTAGCCAAATCCGATTCACAAATATTCTTCTCTATATATGGATAACAATCATTATTTCCCGGTCCATGAAGTATATGCATAATTTCCTCTTCCTTAACCCTGACTTGAGCCTTCAATTGGCTCTCCAAAT
>VDFB02321531.1:0-143773 GCA_007258455.2 Sequoia sempervirens
CTGACCATCTGGGTTCGCATATTTCAGCATTAGTAGCAAAACCCATGTCTTAGATTTTTTTGAGAAAATTGCCCCGCAGCCTTCATTCTGAAGCTCTGTGGCTTTTTTCAAAGATTTCTTTGCATGTGGGCCAAAATCACGTCTTTATGAAAATTGCATCATCTGGGTTTGTCCAGGATTCCGTTGTTCACAAAACCCATGTTCCAGATTTTCTCAAGAAAATTGCCCCGGGAAGCTCTAAAACCCCTGCTTTTCTCGACTGAAAAGTCTCTGCATGCCTAGCTAAAACTCACTTTTTCGAATTTTTATTGATTTGGGTTTGCTTAGAATTTGATTATGCACAAAACCCATGTTTTGGAAAAATTTCGAAAAACTTTCCCGCAGTGAGCTATTTTTAGCCTTGTTTAGAGCTTTTTCAGCCTCTTCAGAAAGTTGTCAGAATATAGCCGTGTTCACAGTCAACGGGCGAGTTTTCCAGAATGCAATTCACGTAGACTAAATTCAAGACCAAATCGGTCTTAGTTCATGATTTCATCAGAACAACTGACAATGAAGATCAAGTGCATTCGGAGAGTTGACAGGCGTAGTCACTCGAGTCCACAAGGTTCGCCTCGTATAGCTGATTGTCTTCAAAGGCCAGTTTAGGGGGTTGGACACCGTTGGAATTCTACGTGTGCAGTGAGTTCGTGTGTATTTCTCGCAACCAGAGTGTTCATGGTCAAACTCCGCAGTTTCGTCATGCAACACTTCTCCATTGAGAAAAACGTAAGAAGCGTCAAGCTGCAAAAGAAACAGTGGTCATCACTTCAGTTACAAAGCCGCCAAAGTTACCAGTCAATGAAATGCTAGTTTGAGTGTGCAAATATTGCCAAAATTGCTCAAGTTGCTGACATTTAGATGTTGATGCAGTTAACAATCTCGTTGAGGGATTGGTTGTTCGAGGTCACGATCAGTAGACTTCAGTTCCCACCTCTCAGAATAGACATTACACATAGGAGTTAAACTTGGCGTTACCTTCTCAAGTTAATTCGATGTCTTATCTCATGCATATCTATTCTGAGATCAACTTTATTCACTTGGAGTTAGGGTTAGGGTTTTTCAGTTAACTGAGGGTAGTGTCCAGTTAACTTTGCTTTAAATAAGGACGTGCATGCTTGCACATTGTCCATTTAGGTTAAATGTACCGGTTAACTGATGGTAGTTTTCCAGTTAACTGTATAGTTTGCTTTATTAGGGGCTTAGCAATAACCTTAAAATGCATTGCAAGACTGTAGTTGACTCAAGGTGATTTTAGGGTTCCCTACACCTTTTGATGTCTATAAATAAGAGCTTTTGCTCATTTGTACATAAATTTTGCGTGATAGCATGCATGCTGTGCCCACCTTGCCTGTAGTATTGCTATTTTGTATCTGTTCAAGAACTTTTGCACGAGAGAGAAATATATGCTATGCCTACCTTGCCTATAATATTGCTCATTCTGTATCTATTCATGAGTATTTACTATTGTAATGAATTGTTATGCCACTTGGGTTTCATGCAATTATGATGGTGAATTATTGCTTTAGTTAGATATAGTGGCTAGTTGATCATAGATTGTATGCGTGTCTCGCCAATGCAATTTATTATCCTAGTTGGCTATCCTTCATGTTTTGTGTTCAATAAACTCGTTCAGATTGAGCTGATAGATGTGCCACCTTGCCTTCAAGTTGAGAATCTGTACTTGGTTATCGTGGTGATGTGTGTGAATAATAAACTTATTCATTGAATGAGCATTGTGCCAATCTTTGCCTCTGCTAAGAACTGCATTCTTAGTTTTATCGTATATTGTTGTTTCCAATGTTTTGTTTAGATTGAGCTGATAGATGTGCCACCTTGCCTTCAAGTTGAGAATCTATACTTGTTTATCATCAGATAGTCATCCTTGCTCCATTTCCTCATGCTCTGTTTTCTTGAGGAAACTGGATAGATTTAAAGTAGTTAGTTTAGTTGTAGGTAATGATCTGCGAAACCAGAAAATCCTTAGTTGCAACGTTCTTGGTTTTCTTAACCTTGTGCCTCTTCCAGCTGAGAACAAAAAGATAGGACTTAGATTACTTTTCTTTTCCACACATTCCAGCACTACGAGGGAGCTTCCCCTCCTAATTTGAAGAGCACTCATTACGCAGTGTGCATAGCTGTCCGTACAAACCTGCACTCTAGAGGTGTTAGTTTTTACGCCAACAAAATATATCTCAAGTATAGAATGTAAGAAAATCTGTTTACAGTGATTTGATTTTTTGTAGCTTTTATCTAGAGAAAATTTAAGGATTGAAAAATATAGAATGGCATGCAAATCTTCTTATACTTGTTGGCAAATGTTTCATCCTCAATGGGGAAAGCACTGTGTTTTCTATTGTTTGGCAATTCTTGTAACTTTATATAAATTTATATCAAATCTAAGCAAATATGCTTTTATAAAATTTGTTAAATGTTGAATTTAAAAATGAGCTTGTTTTTGAAAATTTAGCCAATTTGCAAAACTAAAATCCCATAAAAAATTACTCTGGTTTTGATTTCAATGTTTTGTAGCTGGTGGGAGATGAGATTGGAAAGGGAGCTTATGGCAAAGTATACAAGGGTTTGGACCTGGAAAATGGTGATTTTGTTGCCATTAAGCAAGTTTCCCTCGAAAACATTCCACAAGACGAACTCAACAACATTATGGTTTGGAAAATATTTTATTGTTTATCTTGATTTACATTATTTTTTTTGCAGTAATGGAAATGAATCTAGTTTTATATAAATCATTCCATCTTCAAAAAAAAAAAACTCTTGAGAGACTTAAGGTTTCTGTAGTGATTGATAATTGAAAAAATATTTTAGTAAAAAATTTTGTAATACCTCGATTGATAATTGAAAAAATATTTTAGTAAAAAATTTTTTAACACCTTGATTGATAATTGAAAAAATATTTTAGTAAATTTTTTTGTAACACCTATTTTTTTTATAATCAATGTTTTGGGTCATGCATGGTCAACCATCATGCAAATTAGAGCTCTTCATATTTCGTAACTCTTCATAGTTATATGAGGTTAGGTAGGCTCAAACAATTACAATTTCTAATTCTTTGTCAGTTATCTTGCTTTACAATTCTTCTGTTTTATTGAAATTGTTCACTTTCTTTTCAAGATCAATATCCTCTATTAGTGAGTAATAGGTTTTGGTGCATATCATCCAGAAATGAATACTTTACTAAATGCCCATTGCTTCTTGTGTTTTTCTTAACATTTGTCTTAGCAAACCTGCTATTAGTATTTGCAACAAGGGTTTCCCCTTGATCAAATGGTCCGTGAGGCTGGCTAAAGAAAAACCTTGGCTAACAGATATGGCAGAAAGTGTTTCATGAAAGGAAATCTCTCCAAGAGAGATGGCAGATCGCACCCACAAAACTTTAGCCTTATAATTACCGCCACTCAACTTGTTTTCCAATCATTATCCTTGGCTGCTCCATCAAAATTTAACTTGAAGCAGCTATCTGTAGGTGGATACCATTTAACCATATCTTTGTGTGTAACCTTTGGTAGGCCCCCTAAAACAGGGAGGTAATTTTACTGAAATTATTTGCCTTTCTAGATTAAGATTTTTACCAGCTTTATTGAATTTCATAATTTTTGTTGTTTGGCTTGGTTTACAGCCTTCCTTTCACCTTTGGTAGACCCTCTTAAGCAGGGAGGTAATTTTTCTGATTTATTTGCATTTCTAAATTTAGATTTTTACTGGCTTTCATGAATTTCAGAATTTTTGTTGTTTGGTTTGGTTTACAGTCTTTCTTTCAGGAATGACATGACTTCATTTATAAGAATGACCTTAGCTTATATAAATAAAGCACAGCTTTTGAAATCAAGAGTAATTTGGTAAAGCAAATCCTCATGCTTATTTGAATTTTTGCTAATTCTGTTGCATTTGAAAAAATCAAAATATTTTGTTATTTAGCTTGCTTTAGAGAGTTTGTTTAAGGAACGTTAGTAGATATGTTAAGTAATTCAGGCATTCATAAACAGTAATTTTCTAATTTACTTGCCTATATATTTGAATTTTTGCTTGTATTATTATATTTAGAATTATTTTGTTGTTTAGCTTGCTTTATGGTTTTTCTTAGATGAAGAATTCAATTTATTTTATGAATAGAATTAGTTTGTATAAATAATTTATCCTCCTTTCCAAATCAGTAGTATCCCTGTTAAATGTTTTAGCAGTATAATAAATTGTCAAACACTTATCTAAACTTTTTTCTGATTTTAATGCATTTAGAAAATATTTTATTTGTTTAGCATGCTTTATGGTCTTTCTTCCAGGAATGACTTTAGTTATTTAAATACTTCACTTGGGTCTAAAATTTATTAATAATCTTGCTGTTTTATGTGTCATCCTATAAAAAGAATTCTTGTGTATTTCACTTGATATTTTTCCGAGTTTATTGCATTTGGATAGATACTGTTTTATTTAGCTTTCTTGATGGGCTTTTTTTATGAATAATTTTATTCTTCTCAAATAATTCATTTGGATAGAGGAAATAAGAGTAATCAAGTGCGACTTCATTTGATTAATAAGATGAATTCTTTTGCACTTAATTTGAATTTTTTCCTTTTTTTAAATCATATTTGAACATATTAGTTATATATCTTGCTTTACATTCTTTTTTCCAGGAATTGCTTTAGTTCATTTAAATAGTTCACCTCGCTTTCATCCATAGTAATTTTTCTAATTTATTTGATTGATTTGAAAAATATGCTGATTTTATTGTATTTGTTTTGGCAATCTGTTTTCATTGTTGCTACTTATTCGATGGCTGCAGCAAGAGATTGACCTCCTAAAGGTATTGTATCATTAACTTATTCTACACCATCTTTAATACAATGAATGAATGAATTTGAACTTTTATCTTGGTGCCACTGTTGCTGTAATTTACTTGGCAGTAGAAGTGAAATTTCTCTAAACTGATTTTTTTTTTTTTTCTGTCAGATTAGAATTTAACAATTTCTGTAAACTGAAAGTTTACTCTATTAATACACTGAAGTGGCCCTTACTTTCTTAATTGGGAAAATTTTGATTCAGTTGATCCTAAGCTATTTTTGACATTGTTGTACCCAAAACCAAAATTTTTGCTTCATCAAGGCATTTTGTTTAAAAGAGTCTAAATCTTGCTAAAATGATGTCAAGTACAGTTTTTGGGCAATATCAAGCACGGAGTTTTATCAGTATTTTGTCAGTCAAAGGCAGTTCTATTGATCAGAACCTACATCGGAGGCTCAGAATGGAACATTTCACGATGAAGAAGCATTTCACGACAACAACTATGCTTTCGCATGATCATTTCAGTGGTCAAGACGGAGTTTTTAGTGATTAAATTATGAAGATTTCTCAGAGAAAAGCAAGAAAGCGCAACTGTAGCCCAGGGGCCCCCTTCTTTTTGAAGGTCAAGATCTTGTTGAAAATACTCATAAATACAGTCAAACTCTTCAGAATTGGTCTGGCTATCCGATGAGCTATCCAACGAAGCTTTTTGAGACCCACAGCTCCGGCAATTGGCTACAGAAGTTGAAATTCCCAAAGTTTCACATATGAGGAATTTGTCCTTTTTCGTTGTGCTACTATAGGCCTTGAGTGGCTCTTTAAAGGGAGGGTGGATTTTGGTACTCTCGGGATAGTCGACACAGCCAATCTCTTTCACGATTCGGGCCTACTCTGGCCCAACGAGCTATCAAACTAGCCACCTCGAGTCCCAGAAGCTCCGGACAAATTTATGCTAAGACACGAAATTTTTATAACGGGAGTTTTCTACATCTGCATTTCTTCATTGTATTTCCAACAAGAATTCACAAATGCGGGCGCTGGTTAAATGACTTAAGATGGCACTTGCGTATCAAGCTCTCCCCGACATCTAAGTATTTCACTCTATCCGTACCATGATGCATCAGTCTCAAGCCACGATTCGACATTCTGTGTGATCGCAAGGGTAGGCCCCACTCTCAAGCACCTAAATGTTTCTACACCAACATAAAATCTTCTATTGTATTTCTTACAAATTCGTGAGGGCTTTAGCCTTTTGTGGCCTGGTGATGAAGTCGTTTCGCATTCAAGTCTTCTACCACTTTCTCGAAATAATTACTTTACCTATTCAACAAGCCCAGCCGTCAACCTTTGGGATTTGGCAAACGCTCGTACGTGCGAGGTCTTTGGTGAAATGCTGAAAAGTGAAGACATCCGGAAAATGGCCAAGTCTGGAGAGGATATTTTAAATAAAATACGCACTGGCATTTTTGAGGTCTTAGAAGCAGTTTTCTTGCTTCGTCACCTCTAGAGACGCCTCTTGTAGATCCTTCTAGCTACGCGTTGAGACAAACAGTGCTCAAATCGAGTCATCCTAGCTCCAGATATCAAAGGTCAAAGTAGGGTACTTGGATGAAAGTTCAACTTTGGTCAAAATGGTGTCAGTGCACCTGTAGCTTAGGGGCACTTTTGCTTTTCAGGCCCTTAATGCACTTTTCAGATGTCGTGCGTATATCCGTTGGATGCAGAATGCTTCTAGTCACGCAAGTGTTTATTGCCTGTCAAATAGGATTCACCGTTTCGCCATCGCTGTACCGCTTGAAGTGTCGTGATGGCGCTTGAAGAAATGGTTAAGTCCTGGAACCCGTAATGAATCTCTAATCAGGGCTTTCTAATTTTTCGTGGTATTAAATGATGACGGTGAGTGTTCCCGCCAGACATTTCTTCCTTGTTCAAGTAGGGCTTTCCGATGAATTCTCCAGCTCGGTCTCAGCATCTCTCGGTCACCCGGAAATCAGTGGCGAAGATGGCCAGTCATAACTTTGTCGTCGGCTATAAAATAGGAAGTTAATAAAAAGTGCAATATCTTGAGCAAATGGACGCCTATGAGCTCAGATGATGACTTTTTGGAATCTGTGAAGACTAACGGTGAATCCTAAAGCTTCATTCGAATTGTCAACTGAAGTTAAATAATATTTAATATTTATTTTGCATATTTTGGCATTAAAATGGCTAATCTCTAAAATTGATGCCTTTGCAAATTGCATGATGAATATTAATTTATTATTATTTATTTCCGGACTCAGTGTCAGTATCAGTGTAACTGAAAGGGGTCCAATCAAAAGCCTTCTATTTTCAGCTGAGGTTTTAAATCTTGCAATCAACAAGTTGGTGCGAATTTTCTCTTATTTAAACATGGCACCTTCATTTATTTTTCACCAAGCTTCAAGAGAAATTCGTATTTTTAAAGAGAAATCCATATTTTCAAACAAAATTCGTTTTTCTTCAAGGCAAAGGCGTGTTTTTCAAGAAAAATTCATATTTCTTCAAAGCAAAGACGTATCTTCAAGGCAAATTCGTAATTCTCAAGTAAAGGCGAATTTTAGCAATCAAAGGCGAATTCATCATCAGTTCACAAAGGCGATTTCATCAAACACTTCTTTTTGCAGGTTAAAGTTCACATTCATCAGCAAATTTGAAGAATAGGGGCGATTTTCACATAAGAAAGAGCTTATTAAAAACATCTTTTTCCTCCTTGTTTCTCAAATTTCTCTCAGTTTTCAATTCGCATGTTCCTGAAATAGGCAAAATTCGACAAGTCTCAGCATCTGGATCATTTCTATATAGCTTCCTCAAATTAAAATCGTGCGTTTGATTTTTCAAGAATTTTTAACTTCAGAACATTCGTTTTTGAGTTTCTAATTTTCTCAACTGAAAACTCTTTGCATGGTCAAGTAGAAGTCGGATTTTCGCATTTCTGACGTTCTGGGTTGTCTTATAATCTTTTTCTTGACAAAACCCATATCTTAGATTTTTCGCTGAAAATTGACCTTCGATAGGCTATTTTTAGCCTCAGCAGGCTATTTTAGCTTTCCAGAAATCTTGTCAGAACATAGTCAAGTTCACATTTAACAGGCGAGTTTTTCAGAGTACAGTACACACAGACTGAATTCAAGACCAAATCAGTCTTAATTCATGATTTCGTTAGAAAAGCTGAGACCGATTTGTATCAAGCTGCAGAGGAGATGTTGGCCATCACTTCAGTTACGAAGCCGCCAAAGTTACCAGTCAGTGAAATGCTAGTTTGAGTGTGTAAAGATTGCCAAGATTGCTCAAGTTGCTGACATTCAGATGTTGATGCAGTTAACAATCTCGTTGAGGGATTGGTTGTTCAAGATCACGGCCAGTAGACTTCAGTTCCCACCTCTCAGGATAGACATTACACACAGGAGTTAAACTTGGCGTTACCTTTTCAAGTTAACTCGCTGTCTCATCTCATGCATATCTATTCTAGGATTAGCTTTATTCACTTGGAGTTGTATTTAGGTTTTACGTTAACTGATGGTAGTGTTCCAGTTAACTTGCTTTCAATAAGGACGTGCATGCTTGCACAATTGTCCATTTTTAGATTAGATGTTTCGGTTAACTGATGGTAGTTTTCTAGTTAATTGTATAGTTTGCTTTATTAGGGCTTAGCAATAAATCTTGCATGCATTGCAAGATTGTAGCTGACTCCTCAAGGTGATTTTAGGGTTCCTACACCTTTGATGTTCATAAATAAGAGCTTCTCATTTGTACACATAACTTCTTGCACTCCAGAGTATAGAAATATATGTCGCGGCCTACCTTGCCCTCAATATTGCTCGCTCAGACCGCTCATGTTTTACTATTATGATGAATTGGAGTTATGCCACATAGGGTTTCACGAATTATAATGGTGAATTCTTCCTGTTTTGTGTTCAATAAACTGTCCGCATTGAGATGATAGTTGTGCCACCTTGCCTTCAAGTAGAGAATCAGTATCGGGTTATCGCAGATGTGTCATGTCCCCATTTTTCATGAAAGCATCGAGATCGAAGATTGGCCTATCGAGACCGTAGGTCACGTAGTGGTTGTGAGGGTCGCTTGGGAGCTTGGCTCACGATTGGCGCTTTGATCAATTGGTTGCTCGCCTACCCGGACGCTAATTGCTATTTTTAGCGCGCCTCGGCCATGGGACCCCTGCTATTTTTAGCAGTATGCGTAGCAGCGTTCAGGATTACTTCAGAGTTCGTCAGCTTCTGACGGATCAGTTATCGGATGAGTAACTGGAGAAATATTAATATTTAATTGCATTAATTAAATATTAATTATTTAATGATTATAATATAAAGTTATAATTTTTAATTATAACTTAAGTGATTCTCATAAAGGGGGCGCCCAACATCAGGAAAGGGGGCCATTTCACATATTAAATTTATAATTTAATATTTGGCTGAGACTATTGCAATTAAAAGAATTAAAAGTTGAAATATTTTAAAATTCCCTATTATTAAGGAAATCGCACTTTTGTGCAATAAAGAGGTTTTGCCTTGGGAATAGAGCGATTATGACTTTTGAGAATTGAAAATTGATCAGTTTTGTCTGAGCACGGAGACCTTAGGGTTTGTGTTCGAAATTCTTGGAGAACGAGCCATCTCCAGTGAATCAGTTCAGAGGGTGTGAGATATCACCCGATTTACTGCCAGTTGTGAGATTTCTGCATCCAGAAGAAATTACAGAGTTCACAGAGATTTATTTCATCAGGGTTTCAGACAAGTTTCTTCATCCAGAAGAGTCTGCAGTAGTGAGGCGCCTATATTCATCATATTCAAGGAATCTTCAGAGGGCCGTACAAAATATTTATTGCTGCTGTGTAATATCAGGCCGTACATTTCTGACAGGGCCGTACTTGCATGAAAGGAGGCGAGTTTGTGATCTTCAGGGAAACGCCTATCATTTTGATTACCAGTTTGCATCCTTGGTGGCGCTAGGGTATAAGAAGTGATCTGAGGTTGCCAGACAGGAGGAACAGAGGGGGCCGTACCTCATTTGATTATTTGCTGCTGTCAGCCGTACTTTGCACACCAGGGCAGTACCTTCTCTAAGCCGTACTCTCTCACAGAGGAAATCTCCATTCTTTTGATCATTCATCTGCACAGTGGAGGGGCGTCCAGGCATCTGGGATCTTCTTGCAACTTCTGACAAAAGGGAAACACACATTTATATGGCCGTACTGAATTCATTCTTTCCTGGAGCGGCTGAAATCAGGTTCATTGAAATATTGCAAATCCATTGTTTTCTTTATATGCATGTCAAGATCCAGTATTGTAATGATTTGGAGAGTTCAATAAAACTTACTGGTTACTCATTCGATTAGCTATTAGCTTCTTATAGCAACTATTTGATTTCATTTGAGTTTATTATTCAATCCATGCAAAATCGTACTCTTCATTTATTGCTCAAAAACGTCAAAAAAACCAAAACTTCAGAAAAACATCAGAAAACTTTCAGATTCAGGATTAGGGGAAACTTAGGGTTTCTACATGATGTGTGTGAACAATAAACTTATTTGGATTGAGCTGATAGTTGTGCCACCTTGCCTTCAAGTTGAGAATCCGTACTTAGTTTATCGTATATTGTTGTTTCCAATAAACTTGTTTAGATTGAGCTGATAGATGTGCCACCTTGCCTTCAAGTAGAGAATCTAAACTCGTTTATCGTCCGATAGTCAAACCCTGCTCCATTTCCTCATGCTCTGTTTTCTTGAGGAAACTAGATAGATTTAAAGTAGTTAGCTTAGTTGTAGTTAATGATCTGCGAAACCAGAAAATCCTTAGCTGCAACGTTCTTGGTTTTCTTAACCTTGTGCCTCTTCCAGCTGAGAACAAAAAGATAGGACTTAGATTACTTTTCTTTTTCACGCATTCCAGCACTACGAGGGAGCTTCCCCTCCTAATTTGAAGAGCACTCATTACGCAGTGTGCATAGCTGTCCGTACAAACCTGCACTCCATAGGTGTTAGTTTTTACGCCAACAGACATGATCTTAACAACTCTATTTTATGGATTGCATTGCCTTGATATATATATTATTTTAATAAAAGAGAAAATTATATTCAAATAAAAAGGGTAGAAACCCAAACACAGAGATTCAAAAGAGAACATATCTATTGACAGTCCTAGATTGCCAGAATACTAGGAAAAGAGAATACAAAGAACAAATGAACACTATGGGTCATGCCTAAGTCTCTAGTGACTTATTAAGTTATTACACACTATCCCCTATCAAGAAAACACCAGACAAAGGAAACCAGAAAAGCATATCCTTCTTCCTTACTTGCCGCGTCTCTTCTCAGCATTATTTGATGAGTCCTTCTCACCTTTGCCTGTATAATATTGGTTATAAAATTTCTCTTGTAGGAACCAGGACTTTTGGTTAATTGGAAAATTTTGGTTCAAGTGATCCAAAACTAATTTTGGCATGATCTTAATTACTCTATCTTATGGATTGCTTTGTGAAGATGTAAATATATAGATTGTTTTGATAAATGAGTAAATTTTATTCAAATTAGAGAAAGGAAGGAAACCAAAACATAAATATTCAAAAGAGAATACATATATTGACAGTCCTGGACTGACAGGTTATTAGGAAAAGAGAAGTCAAACAACAAATGAGCGCTAAGGGTCAACTCTAAATCTCTAGTGACTTTTTATCCAATATCTCCTATCAAGGAAACACCAGACAAAAGAATTCAGAAAAAACTTATCCTACTTCCTCACTTTCCATGTACTTTTCCTTGCCATCATTTGGAGAGCCCTTCTCACCTTTCCAGGTTTTTGTCCGTCAGGAAACCATTGGGTTTTCATCCCTCCGAGAAGAAATCTAGCCATAGACACAAATCTCCAAAAGAAAAAATATCGATCTTCCAAATAACTCAAAATGAACCACTTCACAACCCTTTTTGTAAACTCCTGAAACTTTTCAGAATTTAATATTTTTAAATCCCTTTTTAAAGTTAATCCTTTTTTCACCAAAAAGTAATTTTATTAAATTAATTTTCTGGCACTTAAATCACTTTTATACTCCTTATAAATAATTATTAATTTAAGTTGTCTTTTAATTTTATACTTTTTCGACAACTTACAATTGATCATTAAATTATTAAATATTCTCCGCATGGCCAACTAAAGATGTGGAAAATACAAAAATAGTTTGAAAGAGAAAACTAAAGGTGCCAAAATACTAGGATCTCATCAGAAACATCAAACATCTCCTCTGGTCTGATTCACAGTCATCGAGAAAGCCGAAGCTAACTACAATGCTGATGTGACCAAAAATAGGTACATTACAAAGACACACAATGATTCACACAAGTGATCTCTTGCAAGACACACATGAATTAGATACAAATGGTCTCTCACAAGATAGGTAAGGATTCATACAAATTTTTTCACTGCTAATCCAATCATGGTTTAATACAAGAGGCAAGAAAGTGGAGGTTTCTATTCTATGTAGGCTTCACAAGCGCACCACTCATTGAGTCTTTTTTCTCCTACCTGTTGATGTGTTTTTCGTGACCGCACCAACACAGAATAAAGTTACCAATGGCGACTCTATCCTCTCTTGAACAAAATCTCCTGCATGCTAAGATTGCTAGAAAGATCATGCATTCAACTCCAAGGTTCCTTCATGCAGTGGATAGTCTCAGTTGGCTTGATGTGATTTGCTGGTATTTCAAGGGGACTTACGGAATTGTTCAATAGCAGAGAAAGGGATTTTCACAGTTCGACAGATTTATCAACAAAGCACGGGTTTCATATACTAACCAGAAAGTACTGAATTGAAATGGTTGCAGGGATAAGAAGGCTCTAATCTACTCTAAGGCGTAGGAAATGGCGATCAATTCTCGCAGACTTCAACCAGGCTCCGCTTTGCCTCACTTCAGACAGCTTCCACAGAACTGGTGCAATCTTCAGAGGAGTGGCTCAAGGTGTTCAGATTACAATTCAACAATGAAGACACTGTCACGACGACGCATACCAACATGAAGATCGTAATCGAAGTTAAGTCCACAAGTTTCTAGTTGACCACGCAAGGCGAACTCACCATCAGCGAGCCCACTAGTGGTATGGATAGACGAAGTATGCTCAAATTGGAGACCACATTCCACAGTTACTTGGAGACCACATTCCACTGGTAAAATTTGAGCGCAATCCGACTACTTACTATTTATAGTAAGTCACCTCCAGAACAGGGCTAAAAATAGCAGGTCAACACAGATGGTAGGTGTGGACAGGATAATTAGGTCATGAGGTCCAGGGTGAGCAAAAATCAGGCCTTGAGAAAGTTGAAAATTCATGGAAATCACAAGGGCTTTAGAACTTTCTAAAAATAGTAAACAAGGGCGAGCAGGCTAAGAGTAGGCTAAGTGTTTAGAAATTGTTCAAGGCAGTAAAATGGGAAGTTCAGGGGGTCAGATGCGCCAAAGCTTCAAGAAGGCACAAAAAAGTTTCTAAGTCAGAAAACTAGAAGCTACTGTCTTGAAATTCGCCCTTGGTAATGAGGGTTGCTTAAAAATTTGTCTAAGAGGGTTGCTTAAAAATTTGTCTAAGTGTTCAAAACTTGAAGCCTACCCCCTTAAATGTGCCCATCATGTTATTAGGTGAAGAAAATTTCCTAAGTCATGGAAAATGGAAGCTACCCCCCTCATATGCGCCCATGTTGAGGAGAGGTTAATGAAAAAGTTGCTAAGTATTGGAAAATGGGAGTAGACCCCCTTGGATGCGCCCATGGAATAAGATGGCTAAGAAATGGCATCACCACCTATGAAATGCGCCCAAGCAAGGAGGGAGGCTAGAAAAGTTTCTAAGTGTTTGCAAATGGAAGAACACCCCTCTAGTGTGCCCATGAAGTGAGATAATGTGGAATATGCAAACATTAGTGGAGAATTTTTTTTAAGGGTAAAAAAAAAATTAAATGTACCCCTTCGTGTATCCCCATGAATAACAACGTTGTAAACTATTTTTTTTCTAAGGGAGATTTTTATGAAAGAAAGGGGGTCTTGGATATTCTTCTAAGGGGATTAAATTTCAAATAGTACGCCTTGGATTGTGATATGGACGCTGGGCTCTAGATTGAGAAAACTTTCTAGGGGAGATAGAATATTTCAAGGAGAAAATAAAGTGAAATAAAATACGCCTAAGTCTGTGATAAATATTTCTATGGCGCATGATTTAAAAACTCCATGATGAAATACGCCTGTGCCAAGGGGGTGAAACTTTAAAGTGTTGGAGGTATTAGATTTAATATTCCTCTATGAATATTTGAGACAACTAAATGTTACATGCAGTCAAATTGGGAAAATTCAAATTTTACAAGAGGAAGGAATCTCCAGCAATGGAAGTTTCTATGAGGACTGAGACTCTTCTGAATGACAACTCGCCTGTCATTGCACCAAAATTGGAAAATTTCCAAGTAGTGGAGGGAGAGATTTAATGGGCCTGCTAAAATAAACCTCCTCACACAATTATTTAAATTACGAAGTCTCTCATTTCTCCTCACAGCTTCAAGTGCAAACTTGAGACTTTGAAGGTGAGAAAAGAAAAGTGTGAAGAGAAGTTGCTCAAGTGAACAAGCTTGGGCGAAATTTTTCTAAGTGCCAGAGCGTATACTACTGAAAGTGTTGAGGTTTGGAGTTAGAAGTTTTGATGCTGAAGACTCTTATTTTCGAAGTTAACTCCATATTTTAGGCCATCTTAGAAGTGATTTATTTTCTAAGTCTGAATTTTAATGCTTGTATTTTATTTTGCAGAATGGCTGAGGTAGGAAGAGGAGATGCTGCAAGGACAAACAAGGCTGCAAGAAAGGCTGTAAATGCTGAATCAAGCAAGGCTAATGCGTCTAGACAAGCAATAATGTGATGTCCCCGCTCTAATCAGTTACCAGTTGCAGTGTGTTGGCCTATTTCTTGGACCCTTGTGGGCTAATTGGATTGGTTAGAGGGTTAGTGGTATTTTTTGGAGGAGTTGGTCGTTCTCATTTTTAGAGTTCAGTGATTAGCTCACTGCAGGCCTTGGCAGTTCAGGAGTTGACAGCTTCTGACGGCACAAAAATATATGGAGTTTTGAGGAAGTTATGATTATTTAAGTGATTTAAGTTATTAAATTAACTTAATACTTTATTATAAAGTCAAATTGACTTTATACTTTTTATATCACTTAAATATTTCATGGAAAGTGATTTAAAATTAAATCACTTAATCTTTAAAGTGGGCGCCCAAAATATTTAAGTCTAAACTATTGAAAGTGACTTAAATATATTTTAAAAGATTTAAATGATGAAAAGTGGCGTCATTTTCTTGAAATGTGTGCCTTTTGGGATATAAGGCATTTTGGCAATGAGAAACTCTATTCTTGATTATTTCAACTTTGCCTTTGGTTTTCTTCTGTGCTATTCTCTGTGATCAGGGTTTTGAGCAAATCTTCCATTGGAGAACGAGATCTCTTCAGTGTTGAGCATTTTTGAGACTATGAGAGACCAGTCGAATTAGTGCATCTGTGAGGGCTTCATTCAGAGGTTCTACATGCTACAATCAGAGTTTTATTATTCAGTTTTTACTTGTTTGTAATAAGGAAGTGGGTTTCTTCACCAGAGATGTCATCTTCAGCAGATCTGCAACTTTCAGCTTGTCCCTTTGTTTCTTCCTTTGGCCGTACCATTTGCCTTGGGATTTGTGCCTTTCTGGAGGTTTGGCGTGTGAAGCTTGTAGCTAAAATGCTTTCTTTTTAGTTCCTGATTGTGCTTCATTCTTGGCGGCTACTCCTATTAGCCCTTTGTATCCTGTTTCAGAGTGGGAGAAGTCATTTCTGGAGGCCAGGCGTCCATATTTGCCAGTTTTCACCATTCTTGGCTGGCGAGTTGACTTATTTTCTTAAATAAATAATCTGGAAGCTTTCGGGTATGTTTATCATTTGTGATCTATTTGTTTTAGTTAAATAATACCTTCCGCACTTCCATTCTGTAGAAAATAGCTCAGATTTACATTTTATGAGCTTTTATATGATGCGCCCCTTCTCTTCTGTCTACAAACTTTCTTTAAAAAACTAAAAAACACAAATAAGATAAGGAAAATACAGGGGTTTGAGTTGTGAGCCAACAGGGTTCATCACAGTGGTATCAGAGCACTGATCCTGCCAGCCTAAAGGGTTAGCAGTTTCTATGCAGTCTCATCAGAACAGGTTTGACAGGTACTACTCACGCAGGGGTCTTGGTTTTCAGAGAAGTACTTTTGAACCATTTCCAGTGTTTCCGTTTGACAAACAGGAAGAAGAATTAGACTTTGATAACATGGCTGACAGGGAAGGTGAAGGTTCTCACAGGAATCCTCTCAATGAAGAGGACAGAGAGGCTAGAGATGTACTCAGAGGCATGGTGGCAGGCCAAGAACAGGTGGCGAATATCCTCCAGCAGCTCAGCACCAATGTTCAAAATTTGACACTTCATAGAGGTCAGAATCAGGGTCGAGATCAGGAAGGCAGTATTCATGGAGAACCCCACAGAATCATTGCTCAAGCACGCACCTTTGAGAGACCCACATGTCCTACTTTTATTAGAAATGATGCTGATGAAGAGGAAGAGGTTGAACAGGGTGGTGAAGTGAACTTTGCAGATAACATCATGACTATGCATGATGAATGGGATGCATTGCCTCTGAGAGTTAAGGAACATCTTAACTTCGATCTATTCATGAGCCAGCAGGGTTCATCACAGTGGTATCATTTCATGATTCACCTATGGCAGGACATCCTAGTTACTTTAAGACCTACAGGCAGGTACGGGAGAGATTCTCTTGGAAAGGTCTCAAGTCATTTGTTCTTCAGTATATTAGGGAATGCCTTGTTTGTTAGCAGAACAAGCAAGAACATACATACACTGCAGGATTACTCCAGCCGCTTCCTATTCCTGAGAGGAAGTGGGAATGCTTGTCTATGGACTTCATTATGGGCTTGCCGAAAGCTCAAGGGAAAGACAACATTTTTGTGGTAGATCGGTTGACGAAGTATGCACATTTCTTCTCAATCACTACTACTCACACAGCTACACAGGTGGCGGATTTGTTCTTCTGAGAGGTATTCAGGTTGCACGGTTTGCTTCGGAGCATAGTCAGTGACAGGAGTTATTCAAACTTTGCGGGACAGAACTCACTCCGAGCACCAACTACCACCCACAGACAGATGGGCAGACTGAGATAGTCAACAAATGGGTGGAAGGATACTTGAGGAATTACAGTTCAGGGCAACAGAAGGCATGGGTGAAGTGGTTATACCTTTGTGAGTATTGCTACAATACCACTCATCTCATGAGCATTCAGATGACACCTTACCGTGCATTGTATGGATATGATGCTCTGAGTTTTTTGGATTTATTGTTGAGTGACAGTAGAGTACCTAGTGCTGGTGATCTATTACAGGAGAACCAGGACATCATGAGAGCACTCAAGGAGAATATTCAGAAAGCTCAAAATTAGCAAAAGCAATATGCTGATCAGAGGCGAGTGGAGCAATCTTTCGAGATCGATGATTTGGTGTATCTGATGCTATAGCCTTATAGGCAGTCCACCCTTCGTAAGAAGGGCACCGAGAAACTCAAGCCACGATACTATGGACCATTCAGAGTTGTCAGACGTGTCGGTGAAGTGGCTTATGAGTTGGATCTATCGGTGGACAGTAAGGTTCACAATGTGTTCCATGTGTCGCGCCTCAAAAAGGTGTTGGGACAACAAGTGACTCCTATTGATTTACCACCCCTGGATGATGAGGGGAAATTGATTTTGATACCTGAGGCCATTCTGGATTCCAGAGAGCGTCATCTTCGGAGGAGGGTTATCAGGGAATATCTGGTAAAATGGCAAGATCTACTGACAGAGTATGCAACTTGGGAGGCTGACAGTATTTTACAGCATCCAACTTTGAGTTTGCTTGTGGACAAGCAAATTCGGGGAGGGCGGACTGTGATGTCCCCGCTCTAGTCAGTTACCAGTTGCAGTGTGTTAGTCTATTTCTTGGACCCTTGTGGGCTAACTAGATTGGTTAGAGGGTCAGTGGTATTTTCTGGAGGAGTTGGTCGTTCTCATTTTCAGAGTTCAGTGATTAGCTCACTGCAGGCCTTGGTAGTTCAGGAGTTGACAGCTTCTGACGGCACATAAATATATGGAGTTTTGAGAAGTTATGATTATTTAAGTGATTTAAGTTATTAAATTAACTTAATACTTTATTATAAAGTCAAATTGACTTTATACTTTTTATATCACTTAAATATTTCATGGAAAGTGATTTAAAATTAAATCACTTAATCTTTAAAGTGGGCGCCCAAAATATTTAAGTCTAAACTATTGAAAGTGACTTAAATATATTTTAAAAGATTTAAATGATGAAAAGTGGCGTCATTTTCTTGAAATGCGTGCCTTTTGGGATATAAGGCATTTTGGCAATGAGAAACTCTATTCTTGATTATTTCAACTTTGCCTTTGGTTTTCTTCTGTGCTATTCTCTGTGATCAGGGTTTTGAGCAAATCTTCCATTGGAGAACGAGATCTTTTCAGTGTTGAGCATTTTTGAGATTGTGAGAGACCAGTCGAATTAGTGCATCTGTGAGGGCTTCATTCAGAGGTTCTACATGCTACAATCAGAGTTTTATTATTCAGTTTTTACTTGTTTGTAATAAGGAAGGGGGTTTCTTCACCAGAGATGTCATCTTTAGCAGATCTGCAACTTTCAGCTTGTCCCTTTGTTTCTTCCTTTGGCCGTACCATTTGCCTTGGGATTTGTGCCTTTTTGGAGGTTTGGCGTGTGAAGCTTGTAGCTAAAACGCCTTCTTTTTAGTTCCTGATTGTGCTTCATTCTTGGCGGCTACTCCTATTAGCCCTTTGTATCTTGTTTCAAAGTGGGAGAAGTCATTTCTGGAGGCTAGGCGTCCATATTTGCCAGTTTTCACCATTCTTGGCTGGCGAGTTGACTTATTTTCTTAAATAAATAATTTGGAAGCTTTCGGGTATGTTTATCATTTGTGATCTATTTGTTTTAGTTAAATAATACCTCATGCACTTCCATTGAAATATGCTAACCAATTTTTTCGAAGAAGTAACACAACATAACCAGCAATAGATGATTGGATTAGCGTTAGCCTCAAACTGAAACTGAACTTTAAATTGAAGAAACTGAACTTGAATTGAAGAACTACTCAACGTCAAGAATGTGCACTCAAGATCCCACTGAGGGCGAGGTGCTAACATATTACGGAGTTTAGAAAATTGAAATTATAAACTGATAGGCGGATAACCAGCCATAGAAAACATTTCCTCGCTACCACCAAACAGTGGGGGGAAAAATTACAATTAAGCACAATTCATCCGTTGCGGCGGGCATCCACAGAGCTGTGGGGATTCACCACTATGAAGTGGGTATAAGAGTGTTACAAATAGATTGTCCACACTGGCGGTAAACCATCCAGGGGTAATTTAATGATAGAACAGAAAGTAAATTGCAGAAATGAAAGAATGGTTGGATTAGTAATGCTTAATCTCAACCTTACAAATAAAACTCTGCAAATTACTAAGTACAATTGATAAGGAATGAACCTTAGATATAAGTATGAACTTTTACAATGATATAACACTCAAATACTGAAGTATAAGCCAAAAACTGGAAATTGCAACAATCTGATATAAAAATCAGAATTCTGGAAATTTATAACAGCAGATTGGGAAACAGTAAAATATTCATAACTCACTCATTCCGCCTCCGAATTGACTGAAATTTGTTGCAAATGATTCTCAGAAGATGGGCGACCAAACCAGGAGGAAGAAACAGCAGCAAAACACGTTCATTAATTTCTGGCACAATTCCCAATGCAGCTAAAAAGTACGGCCTCCTTGAAAGTTCGATTTTGCAAGTATAAAATAAATACTTGGAAATAAATTCCAATATTTTGAGAAAGGTGGCGCCTTTCAGTCAACAGATGGATAGCCAAAGTACCCAGAACAAAAATAAATTCACTCCAAAAGATATGAACAAAACTTAGCTTCAGCTGTAGCAAAAACCAGGAACTCAAAACTGTAAAATACTTCAAAATTCATAAATCTTTGATGCTCAATCTGCTAGTCTGATGTTGAGAAGCAGCAATGAAGCCAACTAGGTGTTATATTGCAAACACGAAATTGGATGAAAGGCTAGGAGGTAGACTTCCTCGAAGCAATATGTCAATTGTCATTTCGACAGCATAACTTTAGCATAATTTTCATGGATCAAATGCTGGAGAAAAAGCCTTCAATAAATAAGAGCTCACCAACTCTTCAAATGCCTGAGAAGCAGACCAAAAGACATAGGAGACCCTTCAATTTCCAGAAACCATTCAACTTCACAAGGTGGCGTCCCAAAAGGCCTCAAAGAAAAACACTTTATTCAAAAATATAAAAGTGGCGTCCACTTTTCAAGATGAGGAAATATTTGAATAATGAATAATTAAACTTATGATGAAGGCGTACCCCTTCATGGCCCCACTTTAAAACAACTTAAGTTATCTCCTTAGGCCAAGGTGGGGGTCAACAGTGAATTAGAACAAAATGCCATTAATTAAATATTTTTTGCCAACTGAAGACCAAACCAAATATAACAACTGCTCCAACTGCTAAGGATTAAGAATGGACAACTGCAACTGCCACAACTAGCATTTACTAAAAATAGTAAATAATATGAAATGCCACAAAACTCCAAGCCAAGAAACCCTAATTTTCACCTCATTCCAGTCTACGGGTTCCGGAATAGACTGATGAACTGCAATGCCGATCACTGATAGGAAGGGGACATTACATCCATTATGTAGAAAATAGCTCAGATTTACTTTTTATGAGCTTTTATATGATGCGCCCCTTCTCTTCTGTCTACAAACTTTCTTTAAAAAACTAAAAAACACAAATAAGATAAGGAAAATACAGGGGTTTGAGTTGTAAGCCAGCAGGGTTCATCACAAATAATCAAGAAGCTCGGCAAGCCATTTTTTCCGGAATCAAAGTTTACTTCAAAGCTGGGAGGGCTGATTGATACTAATCTCGGTTCATTCAACCTGGGAGCTCTCAGAGGTCGAATGTATGGGCAAGGTGGCCATTCTCCATCAATTAAAGTGCACCATATTATGAAAAGTGGACTCTATGCAGTTGCTGGTTTTCCACTAGCCATTCAGTGTCTAGAGTTAATCATGGAGTGCGCCAACTGCTATAGGTCAGAGCGAAGAACTATCGTTTCCCCTAATGGCAAATTATTTGCCAACCTCACGCCTGTAGCTATCGGAGAAGCATTTGGGATTCCCACTTTTGATAAAATGTTGTATAGGATGAAGGAAAGAGTTGATAGGATGTATGCTTCATCTTTTGAGAAATGTGCTGGCATGATTAATTCAGTTTGGATGAAAATGTAAGAGACCTGGTGTCTCTCAACCCCGACTGCTGATGGCAAATGCAATTTTTTTGTGTTTTGTTGTTTTGTATTGTTTTTTGATGATTTTTGTGCAATAATATGAATGGTGCAATTTCGATAAAATGCTTCTAAAATTTATAATAAATACGAGAATACAGCTACTGCAACAAATCAACTTCTAGAGCGATGATAAATGATTATATTATTTTGCTGAATGATTACAATGATGAATCTCAAACATGCAAGCAAAAAGGCAACAGTATTTATTTAAAAACCTGGCTTATTTGTAGCCGCCTAAAAGAAGAGAAAATGGTATGGCTGGCTTCAGATACAAACTTCTGCTACTCAAAGATGGATGCAAAACCCTCTGAAGGTCTAGGCGCCACCACTGGAGAAGACAAAATGCAAAAAGGCAAGGCAACTTGCTTGATATGAAAAGTACGGCCTTGCAGCTGTGTGGTACAGCCTCCAACCAGCAAGTACAAAATCCGTACGGCCTAGGAAAATTTGCCTGATGAACAATATGAATAGCCATTGAGTCAGATTCTCTTCTGGAAGAAAATAGATCCAACTGCTGATTGAAACCCCAACTGAAATACCACAAATATGTTCTGTTGTGACTTCTGAATAAAGCCACTCTGATGGACAAGCTTCAACTGATATTTCACAGCCTCAGTATGTCTGATCATGAATAGGTGACGTTCTCCACAATCTTGTTGCAGAAACCCTTGTTTCCCCAAACTCCAATGTTCTTAGAGGGAAAAGACAAAATTCGAATAATCATAACATAATGAGTTCTATTATGTCTTGAGAAAATATATAATCTCTCTTAGAAGTTCGACCCCTTCAAAAAAACAACTTAAATGCATTTAATATTATAAAATTCGCCCTTTTTGAGACTTAGGCAAATTTATTAATAAATGGCGTCCTTTTTAAATAAGTATTAAAACTCATTTCAAAGAAGAACGGGTGTAATCTGCCCTTCAATCCATCCACCGTCACCTCCTCAGGAGTTCCGTTTTGTGAACAATGCCTCCAGCGTGTTGAAGATGCCCTCCTGGATGTTTCCCATGGCCTTCCTGATCCTAGCTGACTCTGTCCTTGCTGTGTCAAAGAAACCTTGGCCGGTGAATGCCGCGGAGTACCAGCCTGGAAAATCATATCTATCTCCACCCTGAATCGCCCCTCCTTCAATCAAAGTCTGCATTGGCATATGCATCAGAGCAGCTAGGCGTGGAATAGTCTTATCTTGAAAAATGTGAGTATCATTCCATGCCTGTTCAATGTTCTCCATACGAAAGAGGATGCTGGAAGCATGCTGGAAAGAGGAGACAAGATCCTCAATGAATCTCTCAGCCTCAGCACGAACACCGCCAACCCACTTGTCTCCTTCTTGAATTGCCTTCTTCATCTCCTCGAGCCCGCTAATTGATTCCCGTGGAAGCTCAGTTGGAAGTTCCATCGTTGGGTTCTCCTGAGCACATGGACGTGCTAGATGTTGCACATACCCAATTAACGCCTTATGCTCCCTTTTCAGCCTCTTGTACTTTTCGCCCTTTCGAAGCAGTCTATCCTTCAATGCCTGGAAGGAGTTTTCAGCTTCCTCAATCACTTGTGCTCCAGAAGCGCACCCCAATTCAACTGTAGTGATCGTGTAATTTTCAGGCATTGCTTCATCTGGATCACATTCTTCCCTCGAAACCACAACATGAAGAGTGCAAGAACTGGACTCGTCTGTTTCCATCTTGGAGTACTTTCTGGCTGTCTTCCTCTTAGGTGACCCGCTTATTCTATTAAAGAGCTCTTCCATCTCCATTGCTGGGTCGGTGTCGTCCTCCTGATCTCTTCTTATTGCACTTGTGAGCCAATTTGGAACATTTTGTTGAGCGCTATAGACGAAAAGTGGCTGCTCTTCCGTTGCTTCTACTTCATGAACTTCCTCTTCAGCAACATTCGGCTGAGGCTCATCCATTTCCATGTGCTGACTATCCTCCTCAAGACCCCGAACTTCAGGCTCCGTAGTGTTCTCATCTTCAAAGGCTGCCTCGATTGCACGATCCAGGCGAGTGTCTATTTTTGTTTCCTCATCTTCATCTGGTTGGTTAGCACTCCTAGGAGCATTAGCGCTCTGACTATTGGGCTCTCTAGGCAATGGTTGGTTGACTTCTTCCATTTCTTGCTCTTCATTCACTCTAACCCTCCGACCTGCAAATATTGACACTTCTTGTACGCTGGAAGAGTGAGCCAACAGCTGTGTAGGTGATGCTTCCTCCGTCCTCTGAGGCTCAGGCTGAAGTGGTTCCTCCTCCTGTGGCTCTGTAGCTTGGGCAGCCTGTTTTCTCTTCTTCATTGATATCAGTGGCCTTTGATCGCCCATGAGGTTGTATGTGAGGGCAATTTATTTTCTTTTAAGCCTGTGAACATGTCCATCCACCCAGCTCCTTGTGAATGTTAAGACATGCATAGACAAAGTGTCCAAGTCCGTGATCTCCGGCTCTGCCCACTCAGGTGGTGGGATTGGCGTGTCCTTTATTGACTCATAATTTGGGTGAATAATGCTGGCATCCTCATCCACCTGGTCTGGAACTTGGAGAACCTCGCATTCCCTGATCAATTTCAGAGGTAATCTAGAGAACATCCCCCTTCTGATTTTAGTTTCATCCTCTGCATTTGCCCAAAAATCTTCTACATGAGCCTTGTGCCGATATTCTTCACCTTGCACAACTCCAATCTTTCCGTGAGGATCAAAATCTTGTCGGCTGGTTTGGAAAGTGAGGTGATAGAATTGTAACTCCTCCTCTGCTTCCTTGGCTGCTTGCAAAGGAGACTCCTCAAGTGAATTTCCCATAACAATAGGGAAGTGCAATCCTCCTTTCTTCTTTTTCCTTATGATTTTGTCGTAGGCCATGTGTTGCCTAGACACTTCAAGCATTACCATCCTGTCGGTGGGGTACCTTGGCAATCTGTAGGCATATGAATGGAACCCCGACAACCTTATGTAAGTGAACTTCAGGAACTGGATAAACCAGTACCCATATTCTTCAATCAAATTTTGTGCCTCTTTGGATATTCTTTGCTGCGTTCTCCGTTGAAGAGTCCTTGTGATGTGCATAGTGAAAGCATCGTTCACTCTCTTGAAGCTGGAGGTATTTGTCAAATGCAGCTGTCTACAAGCTTCATGGATTTTAAATTGATCGGAACCACATCCAATCGGCTCCTGGTATGTCAATCCTCTATACTTCGTCATCCGAGCTAGCATATAGACAACATACGAGCTCATATAAAATGTCTTCGTTCTCCTCAAACTTCTGAATTGCTCATCTATGTTGTCGCTGATTATCCTTGCCCAATCTACATACTCTTTTCCTTCCAACACCACGCTGATGTAGAAAAACATCCAAGGCTCAAAAGCGTACGCTTGTGGGCTGCCATTCACCCGGCTGGGCATCAAGATTAAATCACAGTATTCTTGTTTCAGCTCCTCTGAGATGATCTGCTTTGGCAACTTGGCGCCAGGAGGCTTTGGATTCCTCATCCATGATGTGTTAATTCTCTTTGCACATCTATCAAAAGATGAGGCGTACATTTTATCAGCCCTTTCTTTTGACTTGTACAACATTCTCTCCATAGCTGGAATCCCAAACGCCTCTCCAATAGCCTTAGGTGTGAAGTTAGCCAACAACTTGCCTTCTGAAGAAACAATTGTTCGGTGGTCTAGCCTATAATAGTTTGCGCATTCCATTATCAACTCAGGACATCGAATTGCTGGTGGAAAACCAGCAGCTGCATACAATCCACTCCTCACGGTGTTGTGCGATGTCACTGATGGAGGATGACCACCTTGCCCATATATTCTCCTTTTGAATGCCTCGAGGTTGAATGAACCAAGGTTGGTATCAGTCAAACCTCCCAGCTTTGACACGAACTTCGACTCAGGAAGAAAAGACTTCTTCAGCTGCTTGATGATGGCCTGCCTGGAGGCATTCTCTTTGCTTGCTTCAGCATTTCCAACTTTTCCTGCAGCCTTGCTTGTTCCGGCAACATCTCCTCTTCGAACCTCAACCATCTGCAAAATAAAATTCAAGGATTACAATTCTAACTTAGAAAAATAAAATAACCACAAGATGGCTGGCACGTGGAGTTAGCTTCGAAAATGAAAATCTTCAGCATTAAACTACCAACTCCAAACCTCGAGAATTCTGACTTTGAAACTCCAACTTCAAACTTTAGCTACTTTCAACAATATCATCCTCAGCACTTAGAAAAATTCAACTCAACTCACTTACTTCAGAATTTTTTCCTTCTCAGCACTCACTTCAACTTCAGCACTTAGAAAAAAATATTTTACTCAGCTCAGATTGAGCTGTTGGAGCCTGATGCTTGCATGTACCTGCTATTTTTAGCAAAAATAGTAACTGTTCAGAATGAGCTCAAACTTCGCGTGCCGATTGCCTGAAGGATGTTGATCGTGATTGGATGCTGCTTTTGTGTGACCCTCGTGCTTCGCCCTACTTTTTAGGAAACCCTAATTCTTCTACATGGACTTGCTAAAAATAGTAAGTGCTTGATTTTTGAACCTCTGCAACTCCGTTCGATCTGAAATTCGCTTCATGGGGTCCGCGTCACTTGCTTGACCTGCTCACACTGGTGTCTCGCGCTGACCTGCTATTTATAGCCCTATTTGAGAAGTGCCTTACTATAAATTGTAAGTGCTCAGATCGCCTTCAAATTTTACCAGCGGGTTCCTTGGAAGATACTGATCGTGATGGGATACCTTGGTTTTTGAAAATTCTGGCGTTTGACCCCTCATTTTGGGTCCTGAAGCTGGAAACCTTAATTTGACTTGCATGTTGCTCAAATGGTCTCCGTTTGACCCTGTTCCTGTTGCATGTCGCTGTGTTCGTGATGTTGAAGTGCTGGGCAACTGCCAGAGTGATTCTGCTAAAAATAGTAAGTGTTTGAAAAAGTGACCAATCAGTTGCCGGATGAGTTTGCATGTCACACTGCCTGAGAGATCTCAAAAAACCCAGAAAAACCCAGAAAAATGATCAACATGTGAGCACTGGCTAAAAATAGCAAGTTTTTGAAAAGTGATCAACTCTGCTTGCATGTTACCTCGTTGCGTAGCTCTCGGAAAACCCAGAAAGATTATGCTGACATGCATTGAGAAATCTTGCATGCAAACACTAAAAATAACCTTTGAAGCCTGAATCATTGAAAGTCATTATCTCGTTTTGCATGCTATATCACTGCGAAGGTCTCGAAAAACCCACAAAGAATCTCCAGACATGCATCTGAAAGTCCAACATGCAAACCCTAAAAATGACCTTCGAAGGCAGAACTGCTAAAAATAGCAAGTTGTCTGTTTCAACTCAAATTTTGCAAGCAGGTAGCTCACAGTGTTCTAAGTGCAGTGCAGTCGTCAGAATTTGAAAATCCCAAGAAAATAGGCCCCAAATTGGCACTTACTAAAAAATAGTAAGTTATTAGAATTCAGTGAAAATTTAGTGGGAGCCTGCTTGAAGCATCCTGATAGTAGTACTAAGCTCAGAATTTGATTAGCCAACTCAATTTGACCTCAAAGTAGCATGAAGATTGTAAACCCTAATTCATCAAAAAACCCTCTAGACTTAGCCAAAATTCGAATCTAGGTCAAATGGTAAGTACATCACTAGACAGAATGAACCGTCAGAGAGAGACAGACCCAAAACCAAAGCCAAAAGACCCGAATGAAGCAAAAATTAGGGGGTCCCCATTTAGAATGGGGTGATGTGTGAAAAGGTCACAACATAGGTGCCCTGCCAGAAATAGAAACCCCTGTCTGCTTGACTTACTATAAATAGTAAGTGCCTAAACATCACTCTGTGAGTCTCTGCCAAGGTCCAAACCTGAATCAACTGAAGGATTAATGTCCCAAAATGCGGGATAACCGCCAAAGCAACCCTCTAAACACATCTGTCAGCCTACGAGGGTCTGAATGATAGGCGAACCCCTGAATCATCTGAACTGCCTAGGAAGGGGACATTACAGAAAAAGCCCAGGCCTCCTTGTACTAAGCTTTCTAAGCAGATTATCTCGGATGACGTGAAGTAGGAGTACTGTGATTTGATAATGATTCTCAGCTGGGTGAACGGAAGCTCTCAGTCATGCATCTTCGAGCCGTGGATGTTTTACTTCATCAGCATAGTACTGGAGGGGAAAGAATACATTGATTGGGCAAGGATGATAAGCGATAATTTGGATGAGCAGTTCAGCCGCTTGAGAGAAACTAAGAAGTTCTACATGAGCTCATATGTTATATATATGCTGGCTCGGATGACCAAGTATAGAGGGATAACTTACAAGGAGCCAATTGGATGTGGTCCCGAGCAGTTTAAGATCTATGAGGCTTGCCCACAGTTGCATTTGACCAGCACCTCCAGTTACAAAAGGGTGAACGATGCCTTCACTATGCATATAGCAAGGACTCTTTAGCGAAGAACCTATCAAAGAATATTGAAAGAAGCTCAGGAGCTGATCGAAGAGTATAGATATTGGTTTATCCAATTTCCGAAGTTCACCTATATTAGGCTGTAGGGGTTCACTTCGTATCCATACCGATTACTGAGGTACCCCACTGACATAATGGTTATGTTAGAAGTATCTAGGCAACTCCTTGCCTATGATAAAATCCAGAAAAAGGAGGACTAGACTTCTTGATCACCATGGGAAGTTCAATTGAAGCTTGTCCTTCATTGCAGGCAGCCAGAGAAGCTGAAGATGAATTGCAGCTCTTCCACCTCACATACCACACTGGCATTCAGGATTTTGATCCTTACAACAAAATTTGAATGGTGCAAAATGTGGAGTATAGGCACAAGGCTTATATTGAAGATTTCTGGGCCAATGCGAAGGATGATGCTGAAGTGAGGAGGATGTTTACTAGGCTACCTCTGAAGATGATCAGAGAGTGCAAGGTTGTTCCAATTCCAGATCAAGTGGATGAGGACGTGAATGTAATGCAGCTGGACTATGAGTCAGTGAGAAACACACCGGTCCCATTGCCTGATTGGTCGAGGCCAGAGATCACTGACTTGGACACCTTATGCATACTGGTTCTAACATTCACAAGGAGCTGGGTGGAGAAGTGTGTGAATAGGCTCAAAAGCAAATCAATTGCTCTCGCCTACAATCCCATGGGTGACCAAAGGCCGCCATCAACAAATAAAAGAAAGCAGGTTGCCCAAACTTTCGAGCCACGAGAAGAGGTTCAAGTTTAGCCGGTATTCCAGAGAGTAGAAGAAGCATCGCCCTTACGGTCATAGGCTCGATCCTCAAGTGTGCAGGAGCTTTCATTGTTTGAGAGTCAGAGAAACAGATTGAATGAAGAACAAGAACTACAAGAAGCAAATCAGCCACCCCGTAGGGAGTCAGTTGGTCAGAGCATCAATAGGCCTAGAGTAGGTGACTAGCAAGAAGAAGAAGAGGAAACAGTGACTGACACTTGCTTCCAATAAGAGCTTGAGGCAACTTTGGAGGATGAGACTACTGCAGGGCAGGAGGCTGAAGTTTCAGGAGAGGATACCCAACATATAGAGGTAGAGGAGCCTCCTCAAAATGTTGATAGAGAGGAAGCACATGAAGAGGAAGCGAGAGAGGAGCAGCTGTAGAAACCCCTATTCTCACTGTCTTTGAAAACTGCTTGTTTTTGCTTGTTTTGAGTGTTTTTGATTTTTTTTGTGTTTTTTTTGCATAAAGAGATAAAATGCGATTTTGAAAGAATTGCTTCAAAAAATTCTATAATAAATTCAATAAGCTGAAACTGACAAATTTGAATCTCCAGATCGATGGCAAATAGTTTTATTACACTTTCTCGGTGTTTACAATATTCAAACCCTAACATGCAAGTTAAAAAGAAAAGCTGATTACATTAATGAAAAAACCTGATTTGCTGATTACAGGCGCTCCAGAATGAGGATGAAAAGTACGGCCATCATGAATATTAGCTTCTCCCTTCGCTAGAAGAATGAAAACGAAACCAGAGGATTAGGCGCCCTTTTTGATGAAGTCAAAATGCAAAAAGAGAACGCGTTTTTCCCTAGGCAGCAAGTACGGCCCTGTACTTGATGGTACGGCCCTGCAGCAGCAAAATAGAAGTCCGTATAGTTTAAGAATGGTGGCCAGATGCATACAAATCAGCCGCTCAAGGATCTTCTCTGTCTCTGGATGATTCTCTGGATTAAACTCTGAAATAGTAATCTTTGAATACGCTCTGTAATAACTCCTGGATGAAGTTATCACTCTGACAAGCAATAGATCAGCTGGTATTTCACAGCCTTTGAATTGCAGACGCTGAAGATGGCTCGTTCTCCAATGCAGAATGAAAATTGGAACCCTAGTCTCTGTTCTTTGAAGAAGCACTTGGCAAAAATTCGATTTCATAACATGATGCCATTTCTTCCCAATGAAAAACCTTATATTCTCAAGAGGGTCGACTTTTCTCCAAAAAGCATCATTTAAATAAAGTTTAATTTTTACTTTTAATATTTCCATAGTTTTGAACGCACTTTTCATTATAAAATATAATTGAAAAGTGGCCCCTTCTTCATGTTGGTCGCCCCCTTTCTTTTAAGTCACTTAAGTTATAATATTTAATTATATTATAACTTTATAATATAAGCCTTTAATTAATTAATATTTATTTTAGCAAACAAATATTAATATCTCTCTCAAAATAGGTCCAAATGACGAACCGTCTGAAGCCAGATGATAAGTGACTTAATACGCATATGACCAAACCATACTGCTAAAAATAGCAGGGGTGCTCTGCTGAGTGTCTCCACTTACTAAAAATAGTAAGTCATGCAAATGATGTCCGAATGACCCCGAGCGAAAGCCAAACTGAATGATTCTGCCAACTGAAGCCAAGCAAAGCCTCAACCAGACCCTCTATCCACCCTATCAGCCTACGAGGGTCACATAATAGGCTAATCTCAAGAACTGAGAGATGTCAACTGGAAGGGGACATTACAGTCCGCCCCTCCTGAAATTGCTTGTCCTCAAGCAATCTCAACTCCGGATGCTGCAAAATCTCCTCGCTCTCCCACGTAGCATCCTCTACTGGTAAATCTCTCCATTTCACCAAGTATTCCCTGATAGTCCTCCTGCGCAACTGTCTCTCTCTGTATTCTAGGATCGACTCAGGAACTAAGATCAACTTTCCCTCATCATCTAAGGGAGGTAATACTGCTGAAGGTACCACACGGTGTCCCAACGCCTTCTTGAGACGTGACACATGAAAAACATTGTGGACCTTACTATCTGCCGGAAGCTCTAACTCATAAGCCACCTCTCCAACACGCCTCAGAATCCTGAAAGGACCATAATACCGTGGCTTAAGCTTCTCCGATCCACTCTTCCCAAGAGTAGACTGACGGTAGGGCTGCAGCATGAGATATACCATGTCTCCCACCTCAAAAGATCTCTTTGTCCTCTTCTGATCTGCATACTGCTTCGTAAACAATCGGGTGCTTGTCTTGCATAAGCACCGCTCCAATACCCTCACCAGAAGCATCACACTGAAGCTCAAAAGGCTTCGTAAAATCTGGTAGTGCCAACACTAGACACGTAGTCATAAGCTCCTTGAACCTCACAAAACACTCCTGTGCCTCAGGAGTCCAACGGAATGCACCTTTTTTCAACAAATCCGTCATAGGTGCTGCATGGCGTGAATAACCACTGACAAATCTGCGATAGAAACCGCATAACCCAAGGAATCCTCGCAGCTGTGTAAGGTTCGCTTGAGTAGGCCAATCTACGATAGCACGGATCTCCTCAGGATCCATCCGCACTCCCCCTGCACTGATGATATGACCTAAGTATAACAACTCAGTCATCCCAAAATCACACTTGGATTCCTTGGCGTACAAGGACTCCCTCTCCAAGATGCTGAGTATTGTATCCAAATGAGCCAAATGCTCCTGCCAAGTCCTGCTGCAGATTAGAATATCATCGAAGAAGGAAAGTACATATCTCCTCAGATGTGAGTGGAAGACCTTGTTCATGGTGGACTGGAATGTCGCTGGAGCGTTGGTTAGCCCAAATGGCATCACCACAAACTCGAAGTGTCCACAATGACAATGGAAAGCAGTCTTCTCAACATCCTACTCACGGACTCTAATCTGGTTATATCCCGATCTCAAGTCTATCTTCGAGAAATAACAGGCACCATGGAGCTCATCAATAAGCTCATCTATACGAGGTATGGGGTACCTGTTTCTGATGGTCCTCTTATTCAGGACTCTGTAATCAATGCACATGCGAAGTGTACCATCTTTCTTCTTCACTAGGACAACTGAAGAAGCAAATGGTGATTTACTTGGTCGAATGTGACCCATGGCAAGCAGCTCCTTGATAGTCTTCTCTATCTCATCCTTAAGCCGCTTCGGATGCCTGTAAGGAGTAATCATGACGGGCTTAGCGCCCTCCTCAAGCTCTATGATGTGCTCAATACCCCTGTCTGGAGGTCTCCCTGGTGGAATGCCACGGAAAACCTTCCCATGCTTAACTCTCAATTGCTGAATGTCAGGATGATACTCGGTCTTATGCTGTCCCTCTTGTATAGGTGTCAAAGTGCACTCGGCAGCCCACTCAACCATGTCATGACGCATAAGTCTCTCCATCCGTCGGAAAGAAATGGTCCTGACGTTACTGTCTCGGATAGCCTTCAGAATATGAGTCTTTCCATCCACATCAAACCGAATCTCCATATCTTTGAGACGAAGTGTGACTTCCTCAAGGGAATGAAGCCACTTCATGCCCAAAACTAAATCGATATCTCCCATATTCACGACGTAATAATCAGCCTTGAATTCATAATTATTCGAGCGCAAAGGGAGATCCTTAATCATATGGTCACATTTGAGAGTGTAACCATCAGCCACCTTAACCCGAATGCCCTCAAACCCCTCGGGTATGAGTCCACGCTTCTCCACAAATTTAGCATCAATAAAATTGTGAGTGGCTCCTGTATCTAGAAGGGTGATAACCTTTTGACCTGCCAAAACTCCACGAAGTCTAAAAGATCCCTCCTGCTGAATGCTAGACAACCGTGCCTCCTGGATTTGGAGCTCTGACTCTGCCTCTGCCTTAGGCTCTGAAGCCTCTGATTCTGACTCCTCGGAACTCTCCTGCTGTTCGGAATTCTCAGATTCCAAATCCTCATAATAGGCCCACATAACCCTATTGGCCTTACCCTTAGGCCGCAAAGGACAATCTTGGTTAGCGTCATAGGGACCCTTGCAGTAGAAGCAAAGCTTCTTCCTGTGCAAATCATTAAGAGTCTCATGATCCAAAGGTGCTGCTGATTTTCCCTTTGAGTCACTCTTAAAATCAGATTTCTCCTTATTTTTATTGAATCCCTTATTGTCCCTGAATGAAGAAGTATTTCTGGAGTTGAACTTGCTGGATGGTGCTGCAAATTCCATGCTGCGTGCCTTCTTCATAGCTTCCTGTAACGAAGAAGGATCAAATGCTTTGATCCAACCTCTCAATGGTTCCAACAATCCGTCCATGAAAAGCACAATTAGACGCCTCTCTGATATATTGGGAACCATTACTGACAATCACTGGAAATCTCCTATGTAGGACTCCAAACTACCAACCTGTTGCAACTGGGCCAAATCTCTGAAATAAGACTTAGGATCCTTCTTGTCGAATCGTTCCACCAACCTGTCTACGAACTCCTGGTAAGTGGTGATATGATCATGCTGAAGTGTCACCATCCCGTGATGCCACCAGTCATAAGCTGATCCCTCAAGATGCAAAGTAGCATATCTAATAGCATCCTCCTCAGCCATGGGGCGCAATGTGAGGAAGGTATCAAGCTTACTGATCCAGGCCTGGGTTGTAACCTTGCCACTACTGTCAAACATAGCTAGAGTGAGTCTGTTTGTGGCATGCTTCAGATCATTATTATTATGTCTAGGCCTCCAATCCTGTCGATTCCTGTGATGTTCTCTCCTCTGTGTGATAAATCTATCAAAGGTAATCCTCTCTCTGACCTCTGGTGTCAGTAACTCCCACTCATCGTTCGCTGCCATAAGAGTATCAGCGAACATTCCCTCAGGCTCCTCACCTGCAATAGCCTCATTAGGCTCCTGTCTCACAAAAGTAGGCCGGGTTGGCCTGTCTGCTGTTCGTGAAACAGTCCTAGGTGCTCTCCGTGAACCTGCATCACTCCTATTCTTGTCACGACGAGGTGACAGTCTCCTCGGCGTACCTATCCTCTGTATCGCCATTGTCAACTGTTGTAGTACATCAGTTACCTGCTGTTGACCTGTTTGTAAATCTCTAAGAGTGTGTAGGACCTTTGCATCATCATCCCTAGGGTTTGGACGAATCTCTGTTCTGTCATCCATGGTACCCGGCTGCCTGTTCACTCCCTGTTCCCTGTCAATGAAAGCTCTCCTGCGTGTGTAATATCTGTGAGGCCCAACCTCTTGTGGCTGCATAAGAATCCCAAACCCTCAGCTTGGCAGGAAACCGCTCTGATACCACTGTAGAAACCCCTATTCTCACTGTCTCTGAAAACTGCTTGTTTTTGCTTGTTTTGAGTGTTTTTGCTTTTTTTTGTGTTTTTTTTGCATAAAGAGATAAAATGCGATTTTGAAAGAATTGCTTCAAAAAATTCTATAATAAATTCAATAAGCTGAAACTGATAAATTTGAATCTCCAGATCGATGGCAAATAGTTTTATTACACTTTCTTGGTGTTTACAATATTTAAACCCTAACATGCAAGTTAAAAAGCAAAGCTGATTACATTAATGAAAAAACCTGATTTGCTGATTATAGGCGCTCTAGAATGAGGATGAAAAGTACGGCCATCATGAATATTAGCTTCTCCCTTCGCCAGAAGAATGAAAATGAAACCAGAGGATTAGGCGCCCTTTTTGATGAAGTCAAAATGCAAAAAGAGAAGGCGTTTTGCCCTAGGCAGCAAGTACGGCTCTGCAGCAGCAAAATAGAAGTCCATACAGTTTAAGAATGGTGGCCAGATGCATACAAATCAGCCGCTCAAGGATCTTCTCTGTCTCTGGATGATTCTTTGGATTAAACTTTGAAATAGTAATCTCTGAATAAGCTCTGTAATAACTCTTGGATGAAGTTATCTCTCTGACAAGCAATAGATCAGCTGGTATTTCACAGCCTCTGAACTGCAGACACTGAAGATGGCTCGTTCTCCAATGCAGAATGAAAACTGGAACCCTAGGCTCTGTTCTCTGAAGAAGCACTTGGCAAAAATTCGATTTCATAACATGATGTCGTTTCTTCACAATGAAAAACCTTATATTCTCAAGAGGGTCAACTTTTCTCCAAAAAGCACCATTTAAATAAAGTTGAATTTTTACTTTTAATATTTCCATAGTTTTGAACGCACTTTTAATTATAAAATATAATTGAAAAGTGGCCCCTTCTTCATGTTGGTCGCCTCCTTTTAAGTCACTTAAGTTATAATATTTAATTATATTATAACTTTATAATATAAGCCTTTAATTGATTAATATTTATTTTAGCAAACAAATATTAATATCTCTCTCAAAACAGGTCCAAATGACGAACCGTCTGAAGCCAGATGATAAGTGACTGAATCCGCATACAACCAAACCATACTGCTAAAAATAGCAGGGGTGCTCTGCTGAGTGTCTCCACTTACTAAAAATAGTAAGTCTTGCCCTAGGCAGCAAGTATGGCCCTGTACTTGATGGTACGACCCTCCTGCAGCAAAATAGAAGTCCGTACAGTTTAAGAATGGTGGCCAGATGCATACAAATGAGCCGCTCAAGGATCTTCTCTGTCTCTAGATGATTCTCTGGATTAAACTCTGAAATAGTAATCTTTGAATAAGCTCTGTAATAACTCCTGGATGATGTTATCTCTCTGATAAGCAATAAATCAGCTGGTATTTCATAGCCTTTGAACTTCAGACAATGAAGATGGCTCGTTCTCCAATGCAGAATGAAAACTGGAACCCTAGGCTCTGTTCTCTGAAGCACTTGGCAAAAATTCGATTTCATAACATAATGCTGTTTTTTCACAATGAAAAACCTTATATTCTCAAGAGGGTCGACTTTTCTCCAAAAAGCATCATTTAAATAAAGTTGAATTTTTACTTTTAATATTTCCATAGTTTTGAACGCACTTTTAATTATAAAATATAATTGAAAAGTGGCCCCTTCTTCATGTTGGTCGCCCCCTTTCTTTTAAGTCACTTAAGTTATAATATTTAATTATATTATAACTTTATAATATAAGCCTTTAATTAATTAATATTTATTTTAGCAAACAAATATTAATATCTCTCTCAAAACAGGTCCAAATGACGAACCGTCTGAAGCCAGATGATAAGTGACTGAATCCGCATACGACCAAACCATACTGCTAAAAATAGCAGGGGTGCTCTGTTGAGTGTCTCCACTTACTAAAAATAGTAAGTCAAGCAAATGATGTCCGAACGACCCCGAATGAAAGCCAAACTGAATGATTCTACCAACTGAAGCCAAGCCAAGCCTCAACCAGACCCTCTATCCACCCTATCAGCCTACGAGGGTCACATAATAGGCTAATCTCAAGAACTGAGAGATGTCAACTGGAAGGGGACATTACAACAGCCTCTTATTGTTTGTGATCCACAATAGGCAGTGCCAGATTGGCTGAGGGAGAGAATGAGAAGGGATCCTATTGAGGAGACTGACCCGACAATTGAAATGGAAGAACTCCTCAGTAGAATCAGTGCATCGCCAGAAAAGAAGGCTAGACAGTTCTCCAAGATTTCTACAGATAAGGCAAGTTCTCGCACACTTCATGTAGCTGTCCCAAGAGAGGAGTACGATCAAGATGAGGAGATGCCAGGAAATTATGTGATTACTATTGTTGAGCTAGGCCATCCAACTGGAGCTTAGATAATTGAAGAATGCGACAACTCCTATCAGGCTTTGAAGGACAGATTGCTCCGTACAAAGGGAAAATACAAAAAGTTGAAGGAGCATAGGACGTTGATTAGCTATGTGCAACACTTAGCACATCCGTGCGGACCGGAGAATCCTGCAGTTGACCTCCCAGCCAAGCTTCCGAGGGAATCAGTTAGTGGGCTTGAAAATTTGAAGAAGGTGGCTCAGGAGGCAGATAAGTGGATTGGTAGTGTTCGCACTAAGACAGAGAAATTCATGGAGGATCTTGTTCATGCTTATCAGCAGATCTCTAGCATTCTGGCGCACATGGACACCGTTGATCAGGCCTGGGGCGAAACTCATATCTATCAGACTAAGACTGTTCTTCGTCTAGAGGCTTTGATGCACGTGCCATTGCATACTTTGGTGGAGGGAGGCGTGATACAAAAGGGTGATAGATATGACTTCACCAGTTGGTACTCTTCAGTGGTCACAGGCAGAGGTTTCTTCGATGCAGCACATGCAGATTTAGCCAGAGTCAGAAATGCCATGGGAAACATTCTGGAGGGAGTCCTGAATACACTAGAGTCTATATTTGCTAGAAGATTGACTCCGGAGGAGATGACTACTGACGGCCTAAAGAACAGATTGAGGCCCTTCTTCTCAGATGTAGGATCATTCGCCTAGGTGGACTTTGAAAATGTTTTGACTTTCTCCAGCATTGTCTAGAGTTCTTAGGATGCCTTAGTCGCTTGGAGAAAATCTTGTACTCGACATGGGCAGATAGTAACTGTGCTCGAATTTCAGCTCAATCATGTGCCACCCATTTCAGTTCAGGAAGTTGATGCTGTATTGGCCAAATTCATTGAATTTGCGGTCAAAGAAAAGGGGAACAAAAACGCCTTGTTGGATGATGACCTTCTAGAAGATGATGGTGGACATTAATTGCTCATTTATTACCCCACTCTTCTTTGTGGCAGTTTTTAGGGCAGACTCTTCACTAGGGCTTATGTGGCTCAATTTGAGCCCTTCATTGTAATTGAATCTGAACCGTCCACTGGATTTGGCCATTTATAAAAGGGGCATCCCCCTCATTTGTAATTCATTATATTAGATCAGAGATAGGAAGATAGAGAGACAACTTAGAGATAGTTTAGATTGTTAGCATAGCATATATTGAAGAGGAAGGAAAGTTTTCAATTTAAATGCTTTGTAAGAAGTTGTTTTGAACACTCTCATAATAAAAAGAGTTATCATTGATGGTGGTTTCATCTTTTGTTGTGGTTAGCTAGCGAGGCTTCTTCGTCCTTCCAATTCACATGGAATCTTAAAGTAGCTTAGAGTAAAATAGATTTTTTTTTATGCAAGTAGATGGTAGTTGTGGAATGTGGTGTTTAATTTGAGCAAGCTTCGCTTATCCATACCACTAGCAGGCTCGCTGATGGTGGGTTCGGCTTGCGTGGTCAATTGGAATATTGTGGACCTAACTTCATTTACAGTTTGAATGTTTGTATGCATCATTGTGATCGTATCTGCATGTTGAGTCATGATCTGAATATCTCTAGTTACTCCTTTGAAGATTGCATCGGTTCTATAGAAGCTGTCCGAAGTGAGGCGAAGCGGAGCTTGGTTGAAGTTTACGAAAGTTGATCTCCGTGTCCCACCTTTAGAGTAGATCATAGCATTTTCTATCCCTGCAACCATTTAAATTTAGTACTTTTTTGGTTAGTTTAAGAAACCTGTGCTTCATTGACTCATCTTCCGAATCTTTAAAAAGCCCCTTCCTCTATGAGCTCTGGTTGAACAATTACGTAAGTCCCCCTTGAGATACCAACAAATCACGTCAAGCCAACTAAGACTATCCACTGCATGAAGGAACCTTGGAGTTAAATGCATGATCTTTCTCGCAATCTTAGCATGCAGGAGACTTTGTTCAAGAGAGGATAGAGTGACCGTTGGGAAACTTTATTTTGTGTTGGTGCGGTCATAAAACACTTGTCAACATTAGGAATATTGCATCATAAGGATGCATATAATAATTAATTGTTAGGTTTGTCATAGTTTGTTAAATAGGTTAATATAATAGTGGTATGAATGTTTTTTTGTTTCGAGTTGTTAAAACAGCTCAATATATTTAAGGGAGGTTGTTTAAGGAGTTTCCTATAAAATAGGATATGAGAATCCTATATATATGGATGTAATTTGTATTATGAAGTGAGTGGAGAAAATAGAAGCATAGTACTATTATGTGTGCAAATTTTTTATTTAGCTTTTATTATTTCTGCCCATTTTTCTCACACTCTATATAGTTCTTCTGTAGTTAGGAAAAGGAACCATGTGTTGGAATTGTTCCCTTATTCCAATTTTGTACAAGAGCATCTAATGAATAAACAAAGCAATTGATATATCATATGAAAACTCTATTGAATTACTTTGCAATTATTGTATGAATAAATTATGTGTATGTAATTAGTTTACTTTGTATTAAATAGTTGTGTTTTCATTTAGAAAATAAACAAATATTCTATTCAATTCTTGAAAGTTCTAGTGGAGTTGGTTAGGGAAATTAATCTAAGGTCCCTAAATCTTAGATATATATTTTTAGACCATTCCTAGAGAGATTAGGTTGATTTTAGAAGAATCCCACATCTATAGAAATCCTTGCTTTCCCACCTCTATGCTCTCTAGACACCCATTAATATTTAATCTTCTTTCACCAAGCTTGGGATGCCCTATTATGAATTTTGTTTAACCTTGGTGAAGTGTGATTGGATAATTCCTAAGCCAAGCATTTGACCAAAGGTAAGCCTTCTCTTTTGAGGCCATCTTCCAAAAAGGAGCCTTATAAATCAAAGATTTTCTTGAACCACATTATTCATAAAAATTGATCCTCTTGGAAACACAACCATTGTGAACATTCTTTTTGGATCCTTATTGTCCTAGCACTTCCTACATCATTAGAGTGCTTGCTGTTCATGTAAAAAAAACGGTAGAACTCCATTATTTTCATAGATTTATTATCAATGGAGGATTACATTTTCATTGGAATCACAAAATTATCAGTGGAGAATGACTTTGATCTTATAGTAGAAAGATACAACAATGCAAAATGTTGCACACTAATCATTGTGCATTTCCTAAACCTCTAGTGGGAAACTTGAAAATGGAAGAATCCTTTCATGCAGTCACAAAATGTTGAGGGAGTTCTATAAGTGAACTTTGGAACACAAACCTATACTCAAGATGAGTTTGCTAGTATTCTTGCAAGAGAGGTCATTCCACAAGGGCCTTGCAAGGATGAATCTACCACGATACAAGTTAACTTCTGCTAAGAATTCAAATGAAACTTACCCAAGAACAAAATGATTCCACATAATCCTAAGAAAAAGTTGTTTTCTTGTGTCACTTAGTGTCCTCTTCTACCTTCCCTTCAATCCCTCTAATGTTGTTTGTTTTCCTGCACTTGTCTTTTACACTTCATCTTTTAGCTAAGTCCATCCCCCTCTTTTATGTGTTCCAAGTTTACCCTCTTTTGTATCTTACTGTTGTACATCCCCATCACACCCTCTTTTTCATACTTTGTTGCATTTAAATATGTTTGTTTGATTTTCTTCCCCATTTTTATAATGTATACCTTTTCTCTAAGGTTTTTTTGTAAACCCCGTCTTTATTCTTTATCTCTTTTTCTCAACAGTAACACCTCTCTACATTGCCCTCTCTCCATTATCTCAAAATGTTGAATCTGCTCCCCCTTCGTTTCTTCCCCTTACACAACTTGATCACCCCTTTATGCGTTTACTCCTAGTAAAATCCACTACAGTGTCATTTACACAACAGTTATTGGATTTTAATTGCAGATCAACATGGCTAATCACAAGGATATTTAACAGAGAGAACCCCACTAGAAGGTATGGTGCTGATGATTTACTCATCTATGAAATAAATCTCCCCAAATCCAGCACCATTTCCAGGGTATTTTCTCTTAGAAAAAGTTATAAAGAGCCTTTTGTCTGCTGCAAATGCAGTGCCTTCACATGCCACATACACTTTGGCAAGTCTATTAGAGAAAGAGGACTGAGAACAGAATTAGAAAGAAAAATCTCAAAATTTTGTTCCAGCAAAGTATGGCTGCTCCCAATTCATCTCTCCACAAGGAACAACCTATCACCATTTTGATGATTAGGAGGGTCTTCCTCTAGTCACTGTATGAGAGACTCCCGTTCAGAATTTAGAGGATTTTGCTCAATGTTCTCTCACCCTTCCCTTTCATGAGTACTGGATTTGCCTTCCCTCTTTTTGGTCCAACTCTGCTCAACTTCAAAAGATTGTTTCCCTTGCGAATGCAGACTTATGTCCTCCAACTCAATCCTGAAACCCCATTTCCCTCTTTAATTCCTACTTCCTTGAGCCCATTTTTTTAGCCCACACTTCACCTCTTCCCTCTTTTCCCTCCTAACCTACTGCCATCTTTCAAATCTCATGGGCTATTGGAACAACCATCTCCCTGTTAGTTTGCATTCTCTTTGCAACTGAACTCCCACCACCATGAATGAGCAGGAGAGTGGCACTTTGATCATTGCCGAAGAGTCTAAAGAAAGTGATTCTATTGAAGCCCTTGAAACGATTACTGGTAGTCTTCAGTGTGTTGGAAAGAAACTCAAATCCAGAAAACTATGGATGTTCCCCTTGCTGGAAAATGGAAATACTATCCTTTTCAATTCTATCAACAACAAAGTTAATATATCAAGACATTGCAAGAATATGTCCAAACTCAAAATGAATTCCTTAGTATTTGACTCATAATTTCAATTTCCTCCTTAGTACAGCTATAGCAATAGAGCAGCTTCTCATAACTGAGAACAGAAAAGGGCTCTTAGAAGTGATGCACCAGAATGCTGAAACCTCTAAATATTATCTTCTCTATCACCTTGAGTTGTTGGTGATCACATCAAATTCACTCTCTTCAGATGTCAACTCATATTAACTCAGTCAACCAAAGGGCTCCTTAGTAGAAGAATATATGGCCACAGGGGAAAGAAGCATTAGCAGTCATCACAACCTTTTTAACAGCCTTTCTAGAGGACTGAATATCTAACCACTGATCTATCTTTATCAAGGATTTGGTAGACTTTTCCATTAATGGGAATTATGTAAAATCTTAATATAGCTATGTTTTGATTTCTGCTCTTTGTTATAAGTTTATCTATTATTCAAAAAACTGATATAGCTGCTTCTCTTGTAAAGCCCGAGCTTTCTAAAGTTGTCTTTTGGTCCTTGCAATTTTTCTGTTGTAGGAAAAAGGCTTTCTTGTATTACCTTCCACTCAGTAATATAATTATCTCTTTATTAAAAAAAGATATGTGGAATAATTTATTCATTACAACCATTTGATGTTTTGGGGAGTTTTTGCAATTCTGAGAAATTGTGTTCTTTCTTCTTGTAACAGAACCTGAACCATAAGAATATTGTCAAGTATCAAGGCTCTTTCAAAGCTAACACATACTTGTACATTATTCTTGAGTAAGTTGATCTCTTTCTTAAACACTTTTAGTTGATTCATGTCATGTTGTTTGGTTTTGCTATGTTGTTTTTGACCATTCTGCACTATTCTCAAGTTAATCCAACCAGATCTTGGATTCACTCACTTGCATGCTCATTTTATACGCTAACTCATAGATGAATGCAAGTCACATAAGAGTCACGAGGGCTTGCTACGTAGGACATTGGACTACTCCATTGATTACTTTTTTTTAATAGACCTAAAGAGAAGTCACTCCTAGTATAATTGAGATATATTTGTGGCTTTTGATCTAATGTTTTTGCTAAATATCATATTCAATTTTACAACATTCCAGTTTACTTAAAGATTTTGGTAAGAATTCCACATTAGTTTCAAGTTCCAGACATATATTTCCTACACCCACATTTAATGTGATTCAACTGTGAGAATTATTTGAACTAAAAAATACTCTTCAATATCGACTACCTATGATAATTCCCTATTCTTTAAGCAAGTGTTGGTACTTTGCTTGTTATCCAAAAACTCATCTGTAATAACCCACCCTTAATTTTTTCAAGTTTGCAACTTGTTAGCATTAGCAAATAAGCAAAAATAACCAACTGTAATCAACCACCTTCCACTTTCTGATAACCTAAATCCCGATGTGAGCAAGGTGAGAGCATACAGTGGAAAGGTTTATATTCCAAGTGATAATAAGCAAATATAATCAATTGTAATCAATTACCTTCCACTTTCTGATCACCCAAATCCCGATGCGGGCAAGGTGAGAGCATACGGTGGCAAGGTTTACATTGCAATGCTGGAAAGAAACCACTTGTTTAGTGGGGTGAGTAGTATTGAAAGAAACCACTTGTGCAATGGGCACAAATGAAAGTAAAGAAATCTTCCACTTTTTAGTGGTGAGTGCAACAAAGACCACTTATGTAGTGAGGTAAGTGCTAGCAGCCACTTCTTCAGTGGAATATGAAATCACACCACTTATTTAGTGGGTAAGATAGAGATGCCACTTATTCAGTGGGGTTAGTATCAAATCCAAGTAAGAGCTAAATCACTGAATGGTACTACCAAATTAGTGTTACATTGAAAGCTCAGTACAAATGATACTAACAATTACAATCCAGTTGCTCATGAGATAGAAATAAGAAATAACCCCCAAATATAATCAACCCAACCGAATTGAGATTCCCAAAATGAAACCGAACAACACGAATCGGTGACCCCTTGCAAGTAATGAACAAGAATACCTCAATGTTGGCACCCAAGAATGTAAATAAGGTCTGAAATGCAATTACATCAGGTCTGATATGGAAGTTGCAGTGCTGTTAAGCTACAACCAGCCAATCAAATCATTCAATGGTTTTGCTATGTTGTTTTTGACCATTCTGCACTATTCTCAAGTTAATCCAACCAGATCTTGGATTCACTCACTTGCATGCTCATTTTATACGCTAACTCATAGATGAATGCAAGTCACATAAGAGTCACGAGGGCTTGCTACGTAGGACATTGGACTACTCCATTGATTACTTTTTTTTAATAGACCTAAAGAGAAGTCACTCCTAGTATAATTGAGATATATTTGTGGCTTTTGATCTAATGTTTTTGCTAAATATCATATTCAATTTTACAACATTCCAGTTTACTTAAAGATTTTGGTAAGAATTCCACATTAGTTTCAAGTTCCAGACATATATTTCCTACACCCACATTTAATGTGATTCAACTGTGAGAATTATTTGAACTAAAAAATACTCTTCAATATCGACTACCTATGATAATTCCCTATTCTTTAAGCAAGTGTTGGTACTTTGCTTGTTATCCAAAAACTCATCTGTAATAACCCACCCTTAATTTTTTCAAGTTTGCAACTTGTTAGCATTAGCAAATAAGCAAAAATAACCAACTGTAATCAACCACCTTCCACTTTCTGATAACCTAAATCCCGATGTGAGCAAGGTGAGAGCATACAGTGGAAAGGTTTATATTCCAAGTGATAATAAGCAAATATAATCAATTGTAATCAATTACCTTCCACTTTCTGATCACCCAAATCCCGATGCGGGCAAGGTGAGAGCATACGGTGGCAAGGTTTACATTGCAATGCTGGAAAGAAACCACTTGTTTAGTGGGGTGAGTAGTATTGAAAGAAACCACTTGTGCAATGGGCACAAATGAAAGTAAAGAAATCTTCCACTTTTTAGTGGTGAGTGCAACAAAGACCACTTATGTAGTGAGGTAAGTGCTAGCAGCCACTTCTTCAGTGGAATATGAAATCACACCACTTATTTAGTGGGTAAGATAGAGATGCCACTTATTCAGTGGGGTTAGTATCAAATCCAAGTAAGAGCTAAATCACTGAATGGTACTACCAAATTAGTGTTACATTGAAAGCTCAGTACAAATGATACTAACAATTACAATCCAGTTGCTCATGAGATAGAAATAAGAAATAACCCCCAAATATAATCAACCCAACCGAATTGAGATTCCCAAAATGAAACCGAACAACACGAATCGGTGACCCCTTGCAAGTAATGAACAAGAATACCTCAATGTTGGCACCCAAGAATGTAAATAAGGTCTGAAATGCAATTACATCAGGTCTGATATGGAAGTTGCAGTGCTGTTAAGCTACAACCAGCCAATCAAATCATTCAATGTGCACACCAAACATGACAAGCATGCACTCCAACACAAGATTTCAATGTATACCACTCCAATAACTCCACAACTCACTCAAGTGGACTGGAAGGATAATTTGCAGGTCTGATATACTCACATACAGAAGGTTTAAAAGCCTCAAATTAGTAAGTAGAAACAAGGCACACACTCCAAGATGGTCTCCAAACCACCACCAATCTCCATGGAATGAAAGGCACTACTGTAGTAAGGACTAGCTGCCCCAATAGGATTTGAAACGGCTGCAAAATGGAGACAAATTCTTCTAAAATCCTCACGTCCACTTGCCACAAGGTGTATGGCCAGCTAGGAGGGCGATTTGCTCTCAAAAGTTCAGATTCTCCATCAAAAAATCTGCCAACTTGTAGACTTGGTCGCCCAATGCCAAGGAAAAGGTTGAATCCAGAATGAATTTCTCAGTGCTTCAATCTGCAGCATCAAAAATGAGGTACAACCTATGCAAGAAATGGTATGGACTAACAAGCATAATCTCATGAAATCTCATTCCAAACACCCTGCAAGTCAGAAAATCACACTAAAAGTAGCTAAAAGACATCAAAGAAAACCATAATTGAAATCAAACTGGAAATCTTCACCAATAACTCCAATGGTGATTCATGCAGTGAAGCCATTCCAATATCCAGCTAGGGAGTATCTCTCAACTTCAAAACTAAAGCAACCTTGAGGCTTTTCGTCCTCAAAGCCTGTTGGCGTAACAACTAGCACCTCTGGAGTAAGAGTTGGTACGGACAGCTGTGCACACTACGCAATGAGTACTCTTCAAATTAGGAGGGGAAGCTCCCTCGTTGTGCTTGACAAAATTACTTGCAAATGGAAATAAACTAAACTAAATCCTGTCTTTTTGTTTCAGCTGTAGAGGTACAAGGCTTTCTCGAAAACTATATACGTTGCAGCTGAGTATTTTCTGGTTTTGCAGATTTACTAACTACAACTAAACTTAATTACTTAAATTCTATCCAATTTCCTCAAGAAAAACAGAGCATGAGGAAGCGAATAAGGTTTGACAATCGGACAATACTTGGTCTTGATTTATAAGCAGAGGCAAGGTGGCACATCTATCGAAAGCTCAATCTAGGTGCTTTATTGAGTAGCAACAACACCACAGATAAAAGCTGAATCTGATTCTCAACTTGAAGGCAAAGGGTGGCACATCCTATCGGCTCAATCGAATAAGTTTATTATTCCACAACTAACATCACAGATAAGCAGTGCGATTCTCTACTTGAGAGAAGCGAGGAATTAACAACTATCATCTCAATCGAACAAGTTTATTGAACCTAAAACAGATTTTGGTCTAATCTATGGGAAGAATTCACCATTACAATTGCATGAAACCCTATGTGGCATAACAATTAATCGTAATAGTGAAGACACATGAACAAATACCAAAAGAGCAATATTGAGGGAAAAGTAGGCGCAGCATATATTTCTCTCGTTGCAAAAAATTGTTACAAATGAGCAAAATGTATTTATAGACATCAAAGGGTCATAGGGAACCCTAAAATCACCTTGGGTCAACTACAGTCTTGCAATGCATGCGGTTTTTATTTACTAGGCCTAATAAAGAAGCTATACAGTTAACTGTACATGAAGTGCAATGCCGTGGACACTACCCTTAGTTAACTGGAAACCCTAACCCTAACTCCTGTGTAGATAATTCCAAGGAAGAGATAAGCATGTATGAAGTCAGCAAGTGAACTCAAGACTGAAAGTCGAGTTATGTGCTGCTCATGACTCACTCCCTCGAAACTAGTGCAACGCTGCTCTGACTCAACCCTCATGAAACTCTCGGTCTTCTCGGTTCGACAAAGAACTCATCAATTACTCTGTCTTTTGGCACTTCATTGACTAGTAACTCTGGCGGCTCTGTAACTGAAGTGATGACCAATGTTTCTTTTGCAGCTTGACGCTTCTTACGTTTTTCTCAATGGAGAAGTGTTGCATGAAAAAACTGCGGAGTTTGACCACAAACACTCTGATTGCGAGAAATACACAAGAACACCGAATTCCAACGGTATCCAACCCGCGTCTATGCTTGTCAAATTGTCTAAATCAACCCTCGGATGCACTTGATCTTCATTGTCAGCTGCTCTAATGAAAACATAAATTAAGACCAATTTGGTCTTGAATTCAGTCTAGTTGAACCTCCTTCTGAAAAACTTGCCCATTGACTGTGAACACGGCTATGTTCTGACAACTTTCTTCGAAAAGCTAAAATGGCCCCTGGTGAGGCTAAAAATACCCTGTCGGAGGATAATTTTCCCCAAAAATTTTGAGACGTGGGTTTTGTCCAGAAAATGATTCTAAGACAACCCGCAACGTCAGAATTGTGAAAAAACGCCATTTAGCTTGACATGCAAAGATTCTTTAGTCGAGAATTGCAGGGGTTTTTAGATTTTCTCGGGGCAATTTTTCTTGAGAAAATCTGGAACATGGGTTTTGTGCACAATGGAATTCTGAACAAACCCAGATGATGCGATTTTCAAAAAGATGTGATTTTATCCCACATGCAAAGAAATCTTTGGAAAAAAGCACAGAGCTTCAGAATGAAGGCTGCGGGGCAATTTTCTCGAAAAAATCTAAGACATGGGTTTTGTTGCTGATGCTGAAATATGCGAACCCAGATGGTCAGATTCTAAATATTTTGCCGTTTTCTTTGACATGCGAAGAAAGTACCTAAGATGAGAAATAGAAGAAATAAGACAGAAGATAGAAAGTTTTGTTTGTTCTGCTTCTGAAGAATTCGCCAATCTCTTTTTGGAACTTGATAAAACCTGCATGCAAAGTGAAAACAAAGTCTTGAATCTCCTTCCTCTGAACAATCTGAATCCGTTGCTATGAAGAACGCTGAATTCTGACACCTGTAGCACTTTTAACTTGCTGCTCGCTCAAGAAGAATGAATATTTCGAAGCTTGAGATGATGAAATAATGGACGCCAATACTTGAATAAAAAGATTTTCATCACTGAAATTCGCACAAAAGCATTCAACCTTGAAAATTGCGCTTGGCTTGTGATTGGACCCCAATTTTAGTTAACTGAAACTAAAATAAGCTAAATAAAGCATCATGCTTTAGGGTGTCCCTTTTCAGTCTTCAGTTGCAAATTTATTTAAAGCACCATGTGAATTAGACTCAAGTTGACAATCCTTGTTGAATTCGCCATCTTCAAAATTCACTAAATTTGCAAATAAGAATTAAAGCGTCCCTTTTAAGACTTTAGTTAACATTCAAAAAGTGAAGCGCCAACTTCAACCTCATGCTTTAAATCTTTTAAAACTCTAAATATGGCATCCCTTTTGGAAACTTCAGTTGACAAAGATGAACTCGCCATACTTCACAAAATCATGCTTCATGCTTTAATCTAAATATGGCGTCCCTTTTCAGAACTCCAGTTGACAATGAATGAACTCGCCAACTTCACTAAGTCTTCACAATTTCAACCAAAATTCGCCATGCATGCAAACTCAAGTTGACTTTCAAACATAATCTTCAGTTAAGTGAACATGCAATCAAGTTAACTCAACATGCAAAGTTGTTAACTGGACATGCAAACTAGTTAACTTGACATGCGAATTGAAAGATCACTCAACATGCCAATATATGAATTGAAGATGACAACCTAGAAAACGTTCAGTCTAACTGAAATCAGAACTCAAGTTAAGGCGCACCAGTCAACTTATTTCGAAAACTCAATTTTGACCTCTTAAGGCGAATTCCAGACTTAGCCAATTTTCATGAAAATTTGGACTTAACCCTCTCGGGACCTCTGTTCATCCTCTGACACTGGCTGACTGACTCCACCGATTGGCTGGCTGACAAGTGCATCGCAGAGTAGGATAAAAACTGATCAAAAGGTACCTTGAGACTGAACATCATAAAACTAACATTTGAACGCTCAAAAATTCAAGCGCCCTTTTCAAAAGCTGCGCTTTTTCTCAGACTTAGCCATATTTTCTCATCTTCATCTCGTACAAAGGGAAAACTGAATCCTTCATAACTTCTAATTTACCAATTTTCAGGACTGAATCATAGGTTCACTGCGGAGCTGACCTCATTCTGCAAGACAGCTGCAAAGGCACATTTTCCCATGAAACATCATCTGAGGGGTAAAAATCAAGGGCGCCTTTTTGAAAAGTTGCTCTTTTTCCACAAGACTTAGCTATTTCTGGAACTGACCAAAATAACACTAAAACCCCGATTGCAAGCTGCTGAGTCATCTTCTGATCTGACGGAGATAGGCAACGGAAAGCTGAACGTAACACGAACAAATTGAATATCTGAGATTATAAAAAATAAGGCATTAAAGGCTTGAAAAACTCAGGCGCCTTTCTGAAAAAGTGCTCTTTTGCTCATTCCTTGATATTTTGACTAAGATTTCACCCTATGTTTAACCTCAGGCTCAGGCACTTCAGCAACTCAGATTCACCCACTGACGGATGCATCACGAAGCTCGAACAAATGTGAGATAAACATCTTAGGTGGCCTTTAATCAACAACCTTCATTTGACACCTCAAAAAGATGGGCGCCTTTTTCAAAAGCTGCTCCTTTTTCCAGTGTTAGCCAATTCTGGCTCTCCTCTCGTTTTGCACTATATCTCCCGTAACTTGCACGAAACAGGTCCGTTTGACAAGCTTGATAGCCCATTGTGAAGCTGATGTGATGCCAGACAAAAGCTTGCTGGAAGTGAAAAACCCTAAAACAGGATCTGAGCTCCTAAAAGATAGGGCGCCCATTTGAAAATGTGCTTCCTTCTCCAGAGATAGAAAATTTTGATGATTTTCCTTCAGATTTTCACTTTTCTTAAATTCCTTTAGTGATAGACTGACATGACACTAACACCAACTCCATATTTAAAAACCCCAAAAACGACCTTCTGACATCACTTAAATAAGATTAAGACTCAATTAAGCAAAATGCCTTAGTGAAGCAAAAATTTTGGTTTTGGGTACAACAAAGCCCAAAGGATTCAATCCTCAAACCAACAACATTCTGTTATCAATATTTAACATAAGTCCAAATGAGAGCCCAAGTGAGTTTAAATGGAAAATGAGGGAGGGATTAGGGAAAACAATTTTAAATCTTTTTTCCTCCAAAGGGGACACTCCCTTTCTAAAGTCTCCATGTTAAAATATTTAACTTTAACTTTATTCACTTTAATCACCCCTAACTAGGCATCCACTTTAGAAATATAATTTGCTTTTAAAAAAAAACTTAAGTGACCACATCTAGGCGTTGGGCTCAAGGGGGTCACAAATGAACTTTTACCCATCACTTAAGTAATGAAGACTAAATATTATTCTGGAAACATTTAAACTCTCCAATTCTGAAATTGGGAACCACTGCATTGAATTGCTGCAGGGAAATAGGCTAGGACTAGGTGCTAACAATAACACGTACTAAAATAGAAAATTGCTAAAAATAGTGAGTCAAATCTCCAAATTGACTTGATTGGAGTCAAATGGAAACTTACTAAAAATAGCAACTGCTAAAAATAGTAGTACTACTAACAAATGCCCAGAGAAAACCCAAAAAAGCCCAAAAAAGTTCACTGGTAGTGTCAATATACTCCTCTAAACATGTTGACACAAACTCCAAAAGTTAGCACCAACTACCAAGTAAGGGAACTTGAAAAAAGGGACATTACATCATCAACTATTGGAATGTTTTTTTACTTTAAAGTAGTCTTGTTTTCTTACTTGAAATCCACATTTAGTTATATAGCATTCTTGTTCCTTTTTACCAAACAAATTTCTAATTACCAGCTATGTGTATGAGAAATGCATGAAGACAACCAAAAAGAAGATGATTAGTTGTTGTGGGTACAATCATACTCATGCACTAAGGATATGAGATGTGTTACACTAATTGCATGTGATCATAGCATGCAATGTCTTAGCTATTGGGGAATATTATTGTTGGATATCTGTTATGACTTTAACTGGCACCTCAACATATAAATGATGTATTTCAGCCCCTTGCACAATCTCCAAGTCCATAGTATTAGTTCATAGCATCAACTTCCTACTTTCTTGTATGTAGCTAGATTTCCATTAATACAAAACATGGAAGGGAGACAACCTTGCAAGAAACTATTTGTATATAAATGATCATAGAAAAAAGAAAAATAATGTGTACATAAGTTTACTAATTTATAGTGCTATGGATGCATGCATTTGTTGGTTATTTTTATTACTTGTCTATTTGCTACTTTTCCCAAATGAATTTCATGACATGGCTTCCTATGCTGTCCAAAATATGCATGCATAATAAATAACTATCACATACAGAAACTTTGCTAGATAAACTCATAAAGTAACATTTACCATGGTTTACAAAGATACTTGATAACAGCATCACCTTATAATGATATGCATACACTCTTTATAATTGTTACACCCTTAATCCTTCTAATGAAATAGCGTGTTTTCTTTTCTTTTTGATAAAAGACAATATTATATTCAAATGATTGGATAAGTTACAAAAATCCTATGGGTTGTTATAGCAAGCCTTATAGAGAATCGCAACAAGAAGTACAAATTGTAATGACCCAACCTCTTTCTGTATATTTTTTGAATATTGCTGTTGTATCTTTTTGTGTTTTTTCTTGTTTGAAAATGCATAAATAAAGTAGAAATAGGCATAAATCAAATACCTAGTTGCTAAAACAAAATATTGACATATACCCAGATGTAGATTAATCATTAAAATCACAATAGAAACATACCCATTTCCCTGTCCATAAATTGCAGGTTCCCAAAATGGGGCGCTTTGCTCGAAAATTCTCATGCCTCCCTCCTTGGATGGTACAGCCAGAAATGAATGAAATATGGTGGCTGGAGAGTGTTATCTTCGGTTTATAATAGAAAATGAAGTCCTCCCTTCCCTCTAGAAAACACACTCGAATCTCAAGAGCTAAATAGAAATGCAAATGGTATCCAAATTCTTCCCAAACTACTGCAAATGTGGTACAATCTGGTTGAAGGAATGGTACGGCCAACAACCAGTGATAAAGGCATTCACAAACAATACGAATCTACAATATATTCCCTTTGCGTAGATCATTGAAACAAACGTCTAATCTGCAAACAAACAAACACTGAAAATTTGCGATAACAAGCTCCAGCAAGATCTTTGAATGAAGCCTTCGGCAAGCAACCTTGGGAGATCTTTCACTCCTACAGCTATTGTTCCTTATGAGGGTTTTCATCTTCAAAGAGAAATGGAAACCAGTCATAAACCAGCAAAGGTCATACCCAAAATAGCATTCAAGCATATCATGAGCTCTCCAAACCTCGCCTCAAAATTTCCAATCTGATAAAAAAGCCACAGTCAATAATAGGGGCCGAGCTAATCAAGAGATGAACACATTGCCAGTTTCGGCAAATACACAGGCCAAATGAATTGTCATGCCTCCAAAATGGTAGAACAAAGATGTCATGTCCCCTTCTAGTTGACATCTCTCAGAGCTCACGATTAGCCTATTATGCGACCCTCGTAGGCTGATGGGATGGATAGAGGGTTTTGATGGAGTTTGGCTTGGCTTCAGTTGTCAGTATTTTACCAGTTGGCTTTCGTTCGGGCTCATTCGAACACTTTTTGCCTGAGTTTGCTATTTTTAGCAGTATTTGGCACTCAGCGAGGGACCCCTGCTATTTTTAGCGTATGGATTGATCACGTGCAGAATCCTTCACTTAGTCACCAGCTTCAGACGGTTCGTGAATCGGACACATTTGGAGGGAGATATTAATATTTGATTGATTAATTAAATATTAATTAATTGGAGCATATAATATAAAGTTATAATATTTTAATATTATAACTTAAGTGAAATATTGGAAGGGGTCGCCCATCATGGAAGGGGACGTTTTTAATTATATTTTATAATTAAAAATGTGACTTGAGACTATTGAAATAATTAAAAAGAAAAGTCGAATTTATTTTAATGATGCTTCTTGAAGGAATTCACACTTTTCAAAGGGATATAAGGCTTTGCTTTGAAAATCGAGCCATTATGTTATTGAATATTGAAAATTGATCAAGTCTTCAACCAGAGCACGGAAGCCAAGGGTTTCAGTCTCAGAGCATTGGGGAACGAGCCATCTCTAGTGAAAGCAATTCAGAGGTTGTGAAATATCATCCGATTTATTGCCAGGCAGAGAGATTTCTTCATTCAGAAGAGATTACAGAGCATTCACAGATCTTTCACTTTCAGAGTTTTGTTTGGGTTTCATCCAGAAAGCATTCTTCAACTAAGGCGCATTATATTCTTACGTCTGGACATTGATTTCAAAAGGCCGTACCATTGTACTTGCTGCTGCTACAGCCGTACCTTCATACAGTAGGGCCGTACCATCTTTAATAAGCCGTACTTCTTCATTAAGGAGAAACGCCTTCATTTTTTGCTCTGTAACTTCTTTACTGGAGGCGCACATCTTCCCAGCATCATCTGCAGTCATTTACAGAAGGAGAAAGTGGATATTCTATTCAGCCGTACATTTTCTTGAAGATCATTTATTGCTGCAATACCAGGTTCTTTCATAAAAATATCATTGCCTTTTTGATTGCATGTTATTGGATCTTAATTGTAATCATTCCAGAAGACAAATAAATAGACTGGCATCAGTATTTTCATTAGATCCTATCGTTTTTAGAGTTGAATGATTTTATTTGAATTTATTATCAATTTCTTGCAAAATCGCATTCTTTCATTTATGCTCAAAAATCACAAAAAAACCAAAAACCTTCAAAAACAATAAAAACAGTCAGATTTCAGAGATAGTGGAAACAGGGGTTTCTACAGTGGTATCAGAGCTAAATCCTGCCATCCTGAGGGTTTAGCACTCTTATGCAGCCAGAAGAGGTTGGGTCACACAGGTATTATACACGCAGGCGAGCCTTGATTGACAGGCAACAGGGTTTGAACAGGCAGCCGGGAAACATGGCTGACAGAACAGATAATCCTAGAACAGAGATCCCTCAAAACCCTAGGGATCAGGACGATGCAGAGGTTCTACTCGCTCTTAGAGATTTACGAGCAGGTCAATGACAATCTAATGATGTGTTGCAGCAGTTGACAGTAGCACTTCAGAGATTGGGTACTCCGAGGAGACCGTCACCACATCGTGACGATGACAGGAGTGATGCAGGATCACGGAGAGCACCTAGGACTGTTTCACGGAAAGCAGACAGGCCCACTAGGCCTACTTTTGCGAGACAGGAGCCAGATGAGGCTATCGCAGGTGAAGAGCATGAGGAGTTGTTCGCAGACACACTTATGGTAGCGAACGAGGAGTGGGAGTTAGTACCACCAGATGTCAGAGAGAGGATTACCTTTGACAGATTTGTTACACAGAGGAGAGAGCACCACAGAGGTCGACAGGATTGGAGACCTAGATACCAGAATAATGATCTGAAGCATGCTACAAACAGGCTCAATCTAGCGATGTTCGATGGTAGTGGTAAGGTCATAGCTCAGGCCTGGATTAGTAAGCTAGATACATTCCTCACATTGCGTCCGATGGCTAAGAGAGATGCTATCAGGTATGCGACATTACATATGGAGGGAGTAGCTTACGACTGGTGGCACCACAGGATGGTGACACTCCAGCATGACTGGATCACATCATATCAGGAGTTTGTTGATCGGTTGGTGGAGCGGTTTGACAGGAAGGATCCAAAATCCTATTTTAGAGACTTGGCTCAGTTGAGACAGAGTGGTAGTTTGGAGTCGTATATTGGTGACTTTCAGAAGTTATCAGTTATGGTTCCGAATATTTCAGAGAGGCGACTGGTAGTGCTTTTCATGGAGGGTTTGACAGAGCCATTGAGAGGTTGGATTAAAGCCTTTGATCCTCCTTCGTTACAGGAAGCGATGAAGAAAGCTCGCAGTATGGAGTTGGCAGCACCATCCAGTAGATTCAACTCCAGAAACAATTCTTCTTTCAGGGATAATAAGGGCTTTAACAAAAACAAAGAGAAGTCTGATTTTAACAAAGAAAAATCAGATTTTAAGAATGATTCAAAGGGTAAATCAGCAGCACCACCTTTGGATCGAGAGGCTCTTAATGATCTACGCAAGAAGAAGCTTTGCTTCTATTGCAAAGGTCCCTATGACGCCAATCACGATTGTCCTTTGAGGCCTAAGGGCAAGGAAAATCGAGTGATGTGGGCTTACTATGTGGATTCGGAATCTGATAATTCCGAACAGCAGGAGAGTTCTGAGGAGTCAGGGTCAGAGGCTTCAGAGCCTAAGGCAGAGGCAGAGTTAGAGCTTCAGATACAGGAGGCACGCCTATCTAGCATTCAGCAGGAGGGCTCATTCAGGATTCGTGGGGTGTTGGCAGGACAGAGGGTCATTACCCTTCTTGATACAGGAGCTACCCACAATTTCATTGATGCTAGATTTGTTGAGAAACGCGGACTCATCACTGAGGAGTTCGAAGGCATTAGGGTTAAGGTGGCAGACGGTTACACTCTCAGGTGTGAACGCATGATTAAGGATCTCCCCTTACGCTTGAACAATTATGAGTTCAAGGCTGATTATTACGTAGTTAACATGGGGGATATTGATTTAGTCTTGGGTATGAAGTGGCTTCATTCACTTGAGGAAGTCACCCTTCGTCTTAAGGACATGGAGATCCGTTTTGATGTGGATGGAAAGACACATATTCTGAAAGCAATTCGGGATAGCAACATCAAAACTATTTCCTTTCGTCGGATGGAGAGGCTCATGCGACACGACATGGTAGAGTGGGCTGCCGAGTGCACATTGGCACCTATACAGGAGGGACAGCAGAAGACTGAATATCATCCTGACATACAGCAGTTGAGAATCAAGCATGATAAGGTATTCAGTGATATTCCACCAGGGAGACCTCCAGATAGGGGCATTGAGCATATTATTGAGCTTGAGGAGGGCGCTAAGCCCGTTATGATTACGCCCTATAGACATCCCAAGCGGCTGAAAGATGAGATCGAGAAAACGATCAAGGAGTTACTTGCTATGGGTCACATTCGACCTAGCAAATCACCATTCGCTTCTTCAGTTGTTTTGGTAAAGAAGAAGGATGGCACCTTACGCATGTGCATTGACTATAGAGTCCTGAATAAGAGGACTATCAAAAACAGGTATCCAATACCTCGTATAGAGAGCTTATTGATGAGCTCCATGGTGCATGCTACTTCACGAAAATAGACTTGAGGTCAGGATATCATCAGATCAGGGTTCGTGAGCAGGACATCGAGAAGACTGCCTTCCGTTGTCATTGTGGGCACTTTGAGTTTGTAGTGATGCCAGTTGGGCTCACTAATGCGCCAACTACATTTCAGTCCACCATGAACAGGGTTTTTCATTCACTGCTGAGGAGATTTGTGTTGGTCTTTTTCGATGATATCCTTATTTACTGCAGGACTTGGCAGGAGCATTTGGCTCACCTGGAGACCGTGTTGAGTATTCTGGAGAGGGAGTCCTTGTACGCCAAGGAGTCCAAATGTGATTTGGGGATGACCGAATTGTTATATTTAGGTCATATTATCAGTGTAGAGGGAGTGCGGATGGATCCTGAAAAGATCCGCGCTATTATTGACTGGCCTACACCGGCAAACCTGACACAGTTGCGAGGATTTCTAGGTTTGTGTGGGTTCTATCGCAGATTTGTGAATGGTTATTCACGTCATGCAGCCCCTATGACAAATTTGTTGAAAAAGAGTGCGTTTTGTTGGACTCCTGAGGCACAGGCGTGTTTTGTGAGATTTAAGGAGTTGATGACTACATGCCCAGTGTTGGCACTACCTGACTTTTCGAAGCCTTTCGAGCTTCAGTGCGATGCATCAGGTGAGGGCATTGGAGCGGTGCTTATGCAGGACAAGCACCCTATTGTATATGAGAGCCGTAAACTCAGAGGGCCAGAGAGACTCTACAGCATTTACGATAAGGAGATGCTCGCTATAATGCATGCCTTAGCAAAATTTAGGCAATATCTTGTTAGCAGCAAATTTTGCATCAAAATTGACCACAACAGTTTGAGACACTTCCTAGGGCAGCGAGATCTCAATGATCGCCAGCAGAAGTGGGTTAGTAAATTGCAGGCATATGACTTTGATATCTCTTATATCAAAGGAACCCAGAATGTAGTAGCTGATGCTCTTTCACGCAGGCCATATTTGAGCTCTATGGTTCACATTTTGGAGGATTGGACATTGATTTCAAAAGGCCGTACCATTGTACTTGCTGCTGCTACAGCCGTACCTTCATACAGTAGGGCCGTACCATCTTTAATAAGCCGTACTTCTTCATTAAGGAGAAACGCCTTCATCTTTTGCTCTGTAACTTCTTTACTGGAGGCGCACATCTTCCCAGCATCATCTGCAGTCATTTACAGAAGGAGAAAGTGGATATTCTATTCAGCCGTACATTTTCTTGAAGATCATTTATTGCTGCAATACCAGGTTCTTTCATAAAAATATCATTGCCTTTTTGATTGCATGTTATTGGATCTTAATTGTAATCATTCCAGAAGACAAATAAATAGACTGGCATCAGTATTTTCATTAGATCCTATCGTTTTCAGAGTTGAATGATTTTATTTGAATTTATTATCAATTTCTTGCAAAATCGCATTCTTTCATTTATGCTCAAAAATCACAAAAAAACCAAAAACCTTCAAAAACAATAAAAACAGTCAGATTTCAGAGATAGCGGAAACAGGGGTTTCTACAGTGGTATCAGAGCTAAATCCTGCTATCCTGAGGGTTTAGCACTCTTATGCAGCCAGAAGAGGTTGGGTCACACAGGTATTATACACGCAGGCGAGCCTTGATTGACAGGCAACAGGGTTTGAACAGGCAGCCGGGAAACATGGCTGACAGAACAGATAATCCTAGAACAGAGATCCCTCAAAACCCTAGGGATCAGGACGATGCAGAGGTTCTATTGTGTCAACCTGTGGTGGATCTACTAGCACTAAAGCTTCCCGAACTGGTGAGTCTCGCCTTGAGTCAATATCAATGGGAGGTGACTGTGGTGATAATGGTGAACCAGGAGATGATAATCCGGCTTCAGCTTGTATCACTGTCTCCACTGGAACTTCTGATGCCTACTCGATCTGCTTTTGTTTACTTGTGTTTCTTCCCTTTGTGTTCCCACTAACTCTGACACCTTGAGGAGGTTTCATGATAACCTAAACTCGAGGTCTCGACCTAGATGTAGAAGGTAGTGAGGAAAACCTTGCTGGTGGCTTTGTAACCGAAACTGTCTTTCACCTTCTCTTGTTGTCCAAGAAGTACATGCTAGTCTTGATAACCCCTCTTGACAACTCCACTAAAGTATTCTCCCTGACATACCAATCCGGTTGGCGAAGTGGCTGGCGAGCAACTTGGTCTTTGACGAACGTGCTAAGTAACACCTCTTCGTCATCATCTGACATACCCTCAACGTCTTCTGATAGAAAATCAACAAGCTGAGGAAGAGTAAGTTTGCAGTAATGATGTCGGCGCACTTCAAATTTATGTTCGCAATTGACCCAAAAGTCCTCAAGTGCTGGCCTGTGTGAATTACTTCGTTCCAACCGAGCTGAATAATGACCTAGAGGATCATAGGTGTGCTTCTCACTAAGATACCTGAGATTGAGTTTTAACAACTCTTTCATCATTAACTTGCAATCAACGACTGTCTTGCATTTGTAAATGCCCCATCCAAAAGGAAAGGTGAATGCTTGCTTGTGCTGATTGCGAAGAAAAGAGTGAACATCGTGAGCTTGTCTCAGGAACTCCATGAATAGGACCTTGTCTGTCGGGTATCTTGGTAGCATCAGAGGTTCTCTGGTGTAACCATAGACTCGAGTGTATGTGAATGTAGGAAACTGGATGAACCAATCCACCCAACTCTCCATTGCTGATTTTGCCTCTGGTGAAATTCTGATGTGCATCTCATTATTGAGGTCTTTGATTGTCTCCATGAGGAAGTGATCATTCACCTGTTTGAAATACTGTTTAGCCTTTGAGAACTCCAATTGTGAGTAATATTTGTGAACATGCTGAACGCTAAGAGTTCCAATGGTCTTCAAAGTTCTATAATTTCCTTGAAAAGCAACTAAGTAGACCAAATAAGAAACCATGCAAAACTCGTGAATTTTAAGGAATCCTGTGATTTGTTGGTGAAGACATTCATTGATCAACATGGCCCAGTCAAAGTGTTCCTTATTGTCGATAATCCAGAAAATGACATAGAACATCCATGGTCGGAAAATGTGAGCTTCCTCTTGACCTGTAACCCGATTGAGCAAAGTAATCAAGACAGCTACCTCATCCTTGAACTCTGCACGACCAACCTTCTTTGGCATGTTGGTTTTCTGTTCTTTTAACCACCTCTAAGCAACCTTTCTTTGAGATCTTTCTTTGTCTCTGTGCCATATCTTGTTGCAATCCTCAATGACAATGGAAAAATTATCCAAGCAGGGTAGAGTGGCAAAGCATTTCTTAACGTCTCTCAGCTTGAGGCTGCAAATAACTTGCCCATTTGCTGATCGGATTTGTCTTGTGGATGAGTCGTAATGCTTTATGCATGCAATGACAAACTTAAGATCAGCCACTATGATGGGAATAGATGTTGCTGCTAGCAATCTGGAACGGTCAAGATTCTTCATTGTGGTGCTGCTAACACCTTCCAACGTGCTCATTTTGATCACTGGATAGACATAACCCAAGTTTGTGTCAAAGGTTCTCAAAAAGTCATGTACTAAGACCGATTTGGCCTTGTATTCAATGGGGTTGAATTGCATTTTGAAAATCTGGACTTTTGACTGTAAAGTCAGATATGTTCGGACAACTTTTAGAAAAAGCTAAAAATGGCTCTGAATGAGGCTAAAAATGGTCGGTTGTGGGAAAAATTTTCAGAATTTTTTTGAAAACATGGGTTTTGTAGAGAATTGAATTCTAAGCAAACCCAGATTGTCAGAAACTCAAAAAAAAGAGTTTTAGCAAGGCATGCAAAGGCTTTTCAGTCAAGAATTGCAAGGGTTTTAGGGTTTTTGGGGCAATTTTTCCCGAGAAAAACTAGCACATGGGTTTTGTGGGCCTTGATGAGTTGAACAGACCCAGATGATTTGATTTTGGAAAAAATGAGTTTTTGGCCCACATGCAAAGGAATCTTCGGAAAAAAAGCATAGTACTTGAGAAATGGAAGCAACGAGGCAATTTTCTCGAAAAAATCTAAGATGCGGGTTTTGCTGTTAACGCTGAAATATGTGAACACGGATGATTAGATTCTGAAAATTCTATCGTTTACTTTGACATGTGATAGAAAACCTAAGACAAGAATAGAAGAATTTTAGAGATAGAAAATAGAAGTTATTATTCTGCCTCTGGAAAACCACGCCTATGGTTGAATTCGATTTGATGAAGTTTGCATGCACTCGAAAAATGAAGTTTGAAAAATATATCTTCTGAACAATTTGGACCTGGCATTGCAAAGAACACTGAAAATTGTCACCTCTAACGCCTTCAGATCTATGGTTGCTTGAGAAAATATGTGTTTCCTCTCACCTGTGATGAGAATAATGGATGCCTAAATGACTTAAATAAATTAATTCATGAAGCAAGGTGCCATAAATGCATGCATATTCCTAAATTTAGGAACCTCAATGCTATTGGACCTCCATTACAGTTAACTGACTGAGAAATAAGCCCTAAATAGGGCGCCACCTCCATGCACTTCAGTTAACTGTGCATGCAAAAATAAGTTGCCATTTGCAAGCAAATATTAAGTCTAGATGAAGTCGACTCAGAAGTTGCAACTAAAGATTAAATATTATTTCAAGTTGAGTTCTCAACCTCCACCTTTATAGGGTGTCACTTTGCACTTGAGTTCAAAAGTCAAAGTTTGACTTCTAGGCACCTTTACAGACTTAAAAATTTTCTTGAAAATTTCATTTGTAAACATCATCAGAGCCCATGTTCGATCATTGATTCAGATTGATTGATGTATCCAGAAGACTGGCTGATAGTATCATTGAAGAGTAGGATCAAGACTAACAAGAAACTCCTTGAGGTTGCAAACCCTAATTGTAACATTTGAGGGTTCAAAATTTAGGGCGCCCCTGGCCTCCAGGGGCGCTTTTAGCTTCAAACTTAGTCAATTTTCATGCATTTTCATCATTTTGAAGGCAATTGTAACCTTACTTCATCTTGCGTTCTCCAGCGTTCGGCAAAACTTCAGAAGTGATTGACAGGCTCACTATGGAGCTGGCTCCATTCTGCACAAGAGCTCTTGGAGAGCACTTTTCCTAAAAAAATCATCTTCTAGGTGAAAAACATGGGCGCCCTGGCCTCCAAAGGCGCTTTTTCTCCTAGAGTTAGCCATTTTCCAAATTGGCTAAAATTACACTTAATCCCTAGTTGTTGGTTGTTGAGAAGTCCTCTGACTTGGCTGAGGTGTGCAACGGAAAGCTAGAAGCATCACGGGCAGGATGAGCATTTGAGATGACCCAAAAGATTGCATTTGAGGCTCCAAAACTTTGGGCGCCCCTAGCCTCTAGGGGCGCTTTTGCTATTTTCAGACATTTTTGACCATGATTAAACCTCATATTTGACTCCTGATTTCAATAGTTCAACAACTTAGATTAACCCGCTGACAGATTCATTGCGAAGCCTAATCAAGTCTGAGACAAACATCCTTGGTATCATTTGGTTAGAAACCTTCATCTGGTACCTCAAAAGATTGGCGCCACTGGCCTCCAGGGGCGCTTTTCCTGCCAGTGTTAGTTAAATTTTCATCTCCCTCATTTCTCGTTCAATCTCCCGTTTTAGGTGCTAGAGAGATCCTTTTAGGCTGGCTGGTAGGCTCATCGCAAAGTTGACAGTATTCCAAAGAAGTCTTCTTGGAAGTGACAAATCTGAAAAAGTTGATTTGGGCCTTTGAAATCTAGGGCGCCCTTGGCCTGCAAGGGCTCTTTTGTTTCCAGAGGTAGAAAAATTTCGATGATTTTCACCTTGATGAAAATCCCCTCTGAGACAAAGCATTGTTTTGAACATATCTCACCATAGAATCTTTGCTGGAGTGTTTTAAGCTTAGATTTTGACACCTAGTATCTGGCCATCTTCCATTGACGACCGCGAAGGTCCTAACTTTTCTCCTAAAAAAAGTGAAAACTACCCACTAGACTTAAACTGACTTTTAACTAATTCTGACTTCACCACTGTGATCATGATGTAAAATAAGCCAATCAAAACAATTTTCAGCCAATTCTGACAAGTTTCAATTTTTAGGGGTTTTGACCTAAAAATAGGGGTCCAAAAACCCTAATTTTCATTTTTTTCAAATTTTACCAGTAACTTCCTGACATCAAACTGACTAAAATCCCATACTTGATTTGCCCGAAAACTATGTTTTGATGACACTTTTACAAGGTTTACACCATTTTAAGCAATGAGGGTAGCTTACTACATAAACGTCTTCTCGGTGTAATAATGGCTATGATTTATTTTCTGCCGAAATTTCAGCAGACGTTTTTATATATATGGATATTTTTGATTGTAGTGGTACGCCTCTCAGCGTAATTATTATAGTTCAATCAACATTTTCCATGGTTGACACAAAGGCATATTTGTAGGAAAAATAATATTAATGGCCATGTTGTTCACACTAATATTGGCCTTGAGAATTATATGGCTGAACATATACTTTTATAATTTTTATTGTTATTTTTTTGTTATGATTCTTGAATGTTCTTGCCTTTCGTCAAGTTTGGTTTGTGTTTTTGTCTTTAAATTTTTTGTTTTACTATATAATTGATTTCATGGTCAGCTATCTATCTTGTGTATAGTTTAGAGAATTGTTATTTGTCCATCTTTATCTTTTAGGGAATTTACTTTGCATCCTATTTGCTTCAATGATGGGTTATGTTGTAGATATGTTGAAAGTGGATCACTTGCAAGCATGGTCAAGCCCAATAAATTTGGAGCTTTTCCAGAATCTCTTGTGGCAGTCTATATTTCACAGGTTTGTGTTGGGCACAAATTTATGCTTAATTTTTGCCAGTTCCATGTTAAAATTTACCCTTATTTGCAATGATTTGTATATGTAGAAATTCATTCCTTTATTGTAAATGAGATTTTATGTGTTCTATGTGCTCGTGAATTTCTTCTTATGATTTGTACTATTATTTTTATGCCTATTTGGGTGGTTAATAATTTTTTCAGGTGTTAGAAGGATTGGCATATCTCCATGAGCAAGGTGTTATCCATAGAGATATCAAGGGTGCAAACATATTGACAACAAAACAGGTCATCCTGTCTCCATCTTTTTACAATGTATGCGAAAGCAACATGTCGAAGTAGAATTCAAGAAAAAAAAATGAAACTTATTTGGAGTCATTAAGGAAATTTTATGGTTGAAGTAATGATAACATTTGGAAAGGAAAATATTGGGAGGACAAGATATTAATTGAAACCAGAAATTATGATATATGCAAATGAAAGCTATCATCACAAGCTATGAAAAACTTATGTAGTTTGTTATGGGTGTGAAATGAATAAAGAAAAGAACTGTAGTCAAAGCCCAATATAAGGGATTGTGACTTAGAGAAACCCAAATTGGGAAAACAATAAGACCAAAGAAAGCCTTGCCTACTGTTTCCACTATTTCCTTGCTTTATTACAAGCCTAATGCCTCCTTGAGGCCTTTGAAATGGCATGATATGAGCACTACTCTTACTGCTTATTATCCTTAGCTTGCTTCAATTCACACTCTCCTATTCTGTAGATCCATGCTACAACTCTTCAAGAAATTTACTAAGAATCAATCAATGAATAGAAATTTATATTTGGCATGGATGGCATGGGCATTGTCATGAATGTTTACTGTAGTCTGCTGAGGTCTACGGTAAGTGATATTGTGTGCCTTTATAATGCACAGGGTTTGGTCAAGCTTGCTGACTTTGGAGTTGCTACCAAACTGTCTGAGGCAGATCATAATACACATTCTGTAGTGGGAACACCATATTGGATGGCTCCGGAGGTATATTCAACTTGCTGTAATGATTGACTGATCTTGTGAGAGGAAAGAAAAAAGAAAATTAGCATATGCAAACTTCCTAAAGATTCTGTAGTATATAGATGCATCTATAAGGTGTTAACTTTGTTGGGCTATTTATAACATCTGATATACCCTTTAAATAATTTGATTTATATAGATCTTGAGTGAATACATTTTTTTTAGTTGTAAGCTAATATATATGCTATTTGTTTAATTATTGGAGTTTAATTCCATACCAAATGATTGACTTAAAATGTTTTCGGGTTTCAAATAACCACAGTGCTAAGCATAAATATACATGTATGTGTGTGGGGAAGTGGGTGTGTTTATGCACATATATTTTCTAAATTGTAATGCTAATTAGAAAATGAAATAAAAGATTTGATATTTCTCCACATTATGTTTGAATAAACAAGAAATAATACTCTAGTTCACAATTGTACATGTTCTATGTAGCAGGACTAAAAACACTCTAGTCCTATAGTTTAGACTTCAGATTACAATTACTCTAGTTAGTATGATTTTGGGCTCAGTCATAGGGTTTCAAATTGTGGTCATGAAGTTCGATATTCAGTGGACTTTAAAACATTATTAAAAACTCATTGAAATCTGTCTAATATTCATATGGATAAAGAGAGCAATTTACTTTTATAAAATATTTTTTAAAGTTTATAAGATATTTCGAAAATGATTTTTCTTCTGCAATTTAGAGAAAAACAAAAGACTCTTCAAATACAATGCTCTCCCAGCTTCTGACAACTTGTTCTTTAGATTTGTCCATGCTTTATACTTAGGTTAGTAATTCATCTGCAACTAACAATTTTAAAGGCACTAAATCCTCATTATGTCGTTTTTCATAATCTTTGGTTTCATATTTTGGCCTTTGTTCTTTTTTTAAGAAAATTTGATCAAAATTGCTGTAATCCTAAATGGTAAGTATTTTATGACTCCACAAACTACAGTTTTTCCCAGTCAAATTTTGAGACCTGGGAAAAAGAAAATGTTCTATGCTAGCCATTGTTGATCACAGGCCTAGACCACTAGCCTGCACAAACCATTAAATCTAGAGAATGTGTATTGAAATGAATCAAACTTTATAGGTCACTTTAGATTTCTATAGGACACGCTCTGGCAAAATTACATCAGAAACCACCTACTTGATCAAAAGATACAGAATTAATTTGATCTGCAGCCCACTGCGAAGAAATATTTATTCAAGTTTTAAAGTTTAAACTCGGTAAATTTTAAACACAATGTCTCAATCTGAAATATAAATTTTAAACTATATAAATTTTAATAAATATTTAAACTTTAAATATACCATGGGTTTCTGCTGCTGGCTGCACCTTAGATCTCTGTTCCAACTCAGCCACCTAGTCCTCCAAAAGCTATTTTTGGTATGTTTGACACCTCATTCTACACAGATCATATAATTCTGCTAGCTAGATGAAACCTTAGTTGCAATAAAGGTGTGCTTCAACCTCTTCAAACGGATTTACCCATGTATTGGCAGTTTCGTGTGATGTAAATGGATACAATAACCTCCACCCTCGCCTCACCAGTATTTCAATTCAAATCTCTTTGCTGGGAACAATTCTACAAGGCAGTCTTGACTCTTATTCCTCATTTCACCCACGTTGCCTAGCAGGACTTTAACTGCACATAAAGAAACTCCCACGTGAACTATCCTCTAATCTAAATTTTACCAGGCTTAGGATTTAATTCTTGCTTCTGTTAAATTTGCAGCCAACAAACATGATAGAATAGATCAACTTTGATACCATCTTAGAATTAGACGATAAGCTGTGAAATACATTGCATTGTGTTTGCTATATATAAGCTTTCAAACCCTGACAAACCTCACACTTGTGTAACCACTACACAAATAGACAAATTACTATATGCTATCAATAGAATTTTTTTTAAAATAATCTACCTACTGTAGCAAACATGAAAACTTGCTTAAATATTCAGTTTATCTAATTCATGTAAGCATTGGTTGACATTATCTCGCCTTTGTTTTTTTATCTTGTATCTTTTAATCCACAATTCAACATTTAAGTTAGATGTCAAAGAACAATAAGTATCAAATCAGTACTTAGGTCTCCATCCTTTCCTAATAGAAGCAAATAGGGATATGTTAACTTTTTATCTGTGTTTTGGATAGTCGATGCACATCATCTAGGATCCATCCTTTTTTCATACCATGACAATTAGCGAACTACATGGTGGAGTGCGTGGCCAAATGACCCCTTGTTCAAGTAACTCTTGAAGTTGCTTCTTGACTACATTGTTCTCCAAAAGTGATTTCCCAAACATATCAATGTTAGGTAAAGGCTATGTTCCATGGGCTTGGGGTGCAAGAGGACACATGGATGGGCCTTGGGGAAAGGGAACCAAGAACATAGATTTGGCAATGGTAATGCAAATAGATATAGTACTTGAAAAAATAGTTATAAAAAAATGTATAATGGATAACAAATGAAACTTTGAAATACTCAAACATATTGCATTAAATAATGAAAATGTCAAATATCATTATAAACATATTTATATTATATTCAAAATGATAATTGCATTCAAAATTCAAGTACAATTAGGTAATGGCCAATGCCTCTAATTATCATTCATCCCCAAACTCCACCCCAAACTCCTCATCACTCGAACTGCTAGACTCCTCAAGGTCAAACTCCTCCAAATGAATACCAACAAGCCCTATTTATGATGCATCATCATCAACTTGTGTTGGCTCTGTTGGCTCTACATCCCATTGAGTTGTTGGACTTGCCTTGTACATAAATGTGTTGTGGTCAATGAGACACAAGGTGCTATGTACAACTACAAGCTTCTTCTTCACACTCCTAGAGGTAAGTCCGTTCCTCTTGACAAAGTGGATGAAACTAAAAGTTGAGGTCAGTTATTTTTAGCAACAAAAGAACTAGAAATCTAGGAAAATGGACGAATGGCTAGTGTGGTTGTCAAAGAATTAGGCCCATGCGTAGTCCACCATAGAATTGGATCCTCTTGTGCCATAGTCTTCCTACTCATCTTGGTCTCTTCTAGATATCCCTCAAGAGGCAAATTTTGTCCACTTAGTATGAGTGATGTTGGCCTATGTAGAATCATACATCTTCAGCATGGCCTCCATGAGCTCTTCCTTCACCTTAGCGTCTTGTGCAGCGATAACTTGTCCAAGCCTTTGCACATACCATTTTGAATTCAATGCATAGGCAACCATATGCAAGGGAGTGTTGAGCTTCTCCCATTGGCAATTAATGATTGGTTGAGTATGTTCATTGTAGAACAACAATGTGGGGTCTTTCTATTGTACAATGGCCTCCATTTGGCCAAGTATACTATTGATGCACTCATACACCTTTTTAAGGCTAGCTGCATTAGCATTCCATATATAGTAACTTTGATGACTTGAGTAATGATTGCAACTATGTATCTTGCATCAGTCCGAAAAGTGTCACTCTTCACCACCCTACCCTCCTCCCTTGCTGTAACTTTGATGTCAATAATGTATCTTGTATCAGCCCAAAAAGTGTCGCTCTTCACCGCTCCTTCACCCTCCTCCCCTTCTCTAACTTACAAGCAGGCCATCAATTCCACTATGCTGTCATGACCATTAGTTGCAATGCCTCTTGCAACTCAAGAATCTTCTCCAAGAGAATGAAGCATGATGGATATCTGGTCTCTATAGGTTTCAAGAACTCCTTCTTAGAAAAGGTCCTAAAGAGTGCATGTGAAGTATGGTGGTTGTAGATAAACATTTGCACATCTCTAGCATCATTAACCACCTCTTTCATCCAATTTATTTTTTCCATGTTTTTGAGTGCATTATTCATGGCATGCATACGAGGAGTCCACCAAATATCCCTATAGGCCACCTCAATCAATTTCTCTACAACTTTTCACGTATATGTTGCATCTATCACTACTTGCATCACATGCACTTGCCCAACCTCCTCAATAGCATGTCAAAGGATACGGAATTGAAAATCAGCATCCTTGTGGTGCTCTAAACAATCAATATCCCTAAGGAAGTAATGCTCCTTTGTACATGTGACTATAATGTTGATGAGTGGATGATGGTTGATGTCTATGTACCCATCCACGATTATGCTACGTCCATAGGTGACCCTAGTAGCCTTTATTTTCTCCATTAGAATGTTAATCATGGAATAGTTCTCACCTAAGAGTGTTGTCCTCAAATTTGTCTCCATTTGTGGCACATATGACGCTCCTGCTATTATTATTTTTTCCATAGCTTCCTTAACGTATTTTTCCTTTTCACATGATGATTGTGGGCAAGTTTTGTATTATTGGTGATATATAGAATTCTTGTTTATCCATAGATTCCTCTAATGTGCAACTTTTGGTTTGGTTGTAGGTGATTGAGATGTCTGGTGTCTGTGCTGCATCTGATATTTGGAGCGTAGGTTGCACAGTTATAGAGCTACTGACATGCATCCCTCCATATTATGATCTTCAACCTATGCCAGCTCTCTTCCGGATAGTGCAGGTCATTTTTCTCCATGTTTCTCTTACTGATGTTATAAAGCTTTGTTTTATTATAAATCTGTTTGTACATTTGTCTTTTCCAATTTGAAGTAGTATTAATTAACAAGAAAACAGGCAATTCTTTTGCATTGGCATAACAATATATACTTGCCAAGCATATGTGCTTAGGGAGTTAAAGCCTTTGATACTCATATGACGAGTTAGGATCATCTATACAATTTTGTACTTTTCAGGATGAGCATCCTCCTATACCTGAGCATTTTTCCCCTGGTATTACGGATTTTCTGCACCAATGCTTCAGGAAGGTAAATATAAATGGTTGAATTGTTTAGAATTGTGAATTTGAATGCTTGAAGTCATTTTTATTATAATCCATGTGTGAAAAAATGGAAGAAACCAAGCATATAAAAAATGTCTTCTATCTTTGACTTTTGTTTAATTCAAATTTGAAGGTCTAACAGTTTGTTGATGGCTCACAAGCACATTATATGTCACCAAATTACTATTCAATACACAAAGAGTCTGTTTGCATGGGTTAAATTTCAACTTGTACAAACAGATTCTTTTTACATTGAAAAGCAATAATGCAAGATATAATGTGTTTGTGAGCTATCAAGGCATAATCTATTCCAATCTAAAATATGTATACTTTAATTTCTACAGGATGCTAAACTAAGACCAGATGCAAATACTCTCCTGAAACACTCATGGATTCAGAATTCAAGAAGTTCTTTTCAGTCTTCCCTCCAGAGAACAGGTGGAAAGATAAGGTAATGCTGGCTTCTATATCAGTTCATGTCTAGATAGCTTAAAGGATAAAGTTTTCTGTAAATGCATGGATGCATAAGTAATAAACAACCATTTTGACTTGCTGAGTATGGTAAATGTAACGTGCCAACCCTTCGGTAAAGTAATAATTTCCTAAATTTACATCATACGAGTAAATAAACATGTTAACATGACACAGCAATAAAAAATTTCCTTTTCTTTATTGATAAAACATGAACAAGTTGCCATATCCATTTACAATAAAGATTCCATTTCATTATAATAACTTCACAAGTGCATGAAACAAGCATACATACCTTAACTAACATAGCTCAAATGAGCTTTAGAACAAATAGTAGTAAGATGGTCCACGATCTTCCCTTTCAAATCTTGGTTCTTCAGAAGCCTGCTATGGAGGAGAAACATCACTCGGGCGCTTTCCCGCCAACCACGGACTTATAATGCAGTCCTACGCACATCAATTATTCAATAGATGGCCCTCCCTTCAACGAAGAAATTGGTAGAGTAACCGATACTGTTAACCAACTGAGCATAGTGGTGTGTCCTACATAACTAGATCCTTGTAATCCCACAATCCTGAACTAGCATGTACTATTGGATCACGGTGAACTGATAGTGTAATCATTGCCCAATCTAAGAGGATGTAGGTAGATTACACTACTTTGATCAAAGAGTTTTAGTTTAGTAAATGATTGAGAGAGTCATCTATCACATACACTACTCAGGGTTGACTTGATTTAAGGCTATCTTACGTTATGCATAGGTTATGTCCTTCAATGGATAATTAGTCACCCTAGACTAACCTACAACATACTAACCGCTAGAAATGAATCAGCACAACAAGTAATTCACATAAAGCCTCCTATTTTGGAATTCTTTATCCTAGGAGTATCTCAAACTTACCTCAGTTAACCTAATAACTTAAGCCGATAGAATTTACTTGACTCTTGTCCTCATTTCGGTCCTAGTATATAATAACTAATACAGCCATACTCTCCCTATATGGAGATCATACAAATTAATGCAAAATACAACTAGAATGCAACAATTCATTTCCTATGTATAGACACTAAACATGAAACATCCCATGTTCAAACATGGCTAGTATAATTAAATACTTATGTTGTACGTTATGTAGTATTACTGAATTCATTAGTCAAGTACTTTCTCCTTTCATGGAGTATTGTTGTGACCTATTTCACACATCGCCCCATTGCAAATGGGGACCCTCGGTGGTTCACTTTTAGGGTTGCAATTTCATAAGTTCTTTTGCCCCGAGAGTTTCATGTTAGAGTTTTTTGAGTCATCACCCGAGCCAAGTAGAGAATTCAATCCCGAAACTGTACTTAGACATCATGGAAGTGCTTAGAAGGTCCAGAAAACGAGGATCGCCTGTACTTTGGGTCAATTCTGACACTTCCTATTTTTTAGGGACTTTGCTTTTATCTTTTATCTTTTTTCATTTTTGGCACTTTTGGACCAATCTAGGATTTACTATTTTTAGAAAGTTTGCTTTTTTGCTTTTTCTATTTTTTGAAAGTGCCAGGTCTTGTAGGTAACAGAGTCAACGTTTCCACCTGTAGACTGAAAAAACAGAGAAAAATCTGAAAAATCAAACAAAAATCAATCAAAAAGCATGCAAAAATAAGCAAAAATCAAGTGAAAATCATGAGAAAATAAAGAAAATCATTAGAAAGCAATGAAAAATCACAAAAAATCAAGGCATATGGCGAGGGTTTGATGATCCAGAAAGAGACAAGCATGAAATTCATGATGATCAAGGATGAAAAATGGTGTAAGTTGGAAGAAATTCGCCCAAGGACAAAGAGCTTCCAAGTCCGCCATGGAGATGGCAAAGACAATGGCAAGTCCGCTTGGAAGGAGCAATGAGAATGGCAAGAACTTCTTAAAGTCCGCCCAGCACTTGGATAGGCAATGGAAAGGCATGGAGGAAGTCCGCTTGGGAAATGGAAAGGCCACCCTGACGTCCGCCTAGACATTGAAGAGCACATGGAAGGAAATATCCAAAGTCTGCCATAAGGAGATAAGCAACATGGAAAGAAGTCTCCAAAGTCCACTGTTGCCTTGGAAAGAAACCTTGGAAGTCCGCCCAAGCCTTGAAGAGTATTTGGCAAGCTAGCTAGGAAGTCCACCATGCCAAAAGGGAAATGGAAAGAAGACTATAAAGTCCACCTAGGCATTATGGAAAGAAGTTTGTGAAGTCCGCCACCTTTTGGAATGAAGTTTATGAAGTCCGCCTAGCAATATGGAAAGAAAGCCATAAAGTCCGCCTTGGCTAATAAGTAAACATGGCCAAACATTCATGAAGTCCGCCACACTAAAGAAGAACATGGCGAGCTAAGAAGAAAGTCTGCCATAGGGATGATAAACATAAATGGCAAGGAGATTACAAAGTCCGACCTAGGAAAATAGCCAAGAAGCCTCAAAGTCCGACTTAGGCAAGAAAAGCAACGTCAAAGACAGTATAAAGTTCGCCCTGAACATGAAACATGGCATCAAGTGTGAAGTTCGCCGTTGGCTAAAGGAAGGAATTAAAAGGACATGGAAAATAATTAATTAGCAAGGGATAAATTAAAATTCGCCATGATTAAATGATTTTAAAAGGTTTGGGAGAAAAATCAAGAGGTTGGAAAATTGAAAATCCATGTAAAACCTTTTATTAGTTTCCAACATTTATCCTAGCACTTAGAAAAAATTCAAACTCCAAAGGGAAAATATAAAGATTTTGGATAAAGATGAAGATTGGAGAAATTAGAAACTTTCTTTGGAAAATGAGAAGAAAACATGTCTAAGTTCGATGAACTTAAGAGAAAATATGAAACTGCTAAAATAGGTTGAACTTCTTAGCCTTATAATGAGTTTTAGCAAGTCATTTTCAACTCACAAGTTCGATTGAGAAGAAAGTTAAGCTCTCTCCAAATCGCAAGAGATAGAATTTTTGAGAAGTAGAATTTTGAGAGATAGAATTTTTGGAGATTAAGTGATTTTTCAGGGTGAAGAACAAAGAAAGAGATTGAAATTCTGAGTTGAAGGTTGAAATTTTCAAAGGGCTGGCTTGCTTTTCAGCAACAAAGACAGAATCTTCGAAGTTTGAAGCTGAATTACCATCCAAAGAGGATAATTCCAGAATTTAGAATCAAAGTTGATGGAATTCATTATTTCTACTTCTGTCTTTATTCATTCTCGAAAAATTTACTAAGTGCTTTTACTTTCAGCTTGATTTTTTTCACAGAATCTAACCTTCAATTGGCTGAAAGTTAGAATTTTCGAGAAGAAGATTGACAAAAAATCACAATTAAAAGCTTTAAAATTAATATACTTTCTTTTCTCGCAGGTTGATGACCACTCATGGAGAACCTTCGAAAAAGGCATAGATGAAGTTCGCAAGCAAAGGAGTTCAACAAGATTCGAAGATTAACTCCGAATGGAAGAACGTCATGGATACAAACCTTGGACATGTGGACCTCGAGGAATTCAAGAAGAGAATGTACGGATTAGACGGATTCCTTCCAACAACAATTGCTCACCGGATGATGCGGAATGGAATTGTTCAAGCATTTGGATTTCCTCCGGTAGTGGAGTGTGCTGAGTTGATGGTCGAATGTGCCAGACACTACAACTCACAAGAAAGACAGATCATTGCTCTCGATGGAAGGATTTTGGCACATCTCGGAGAATTAGCAATCCAAGAAGCATTCGGCATTCCTAATTACGTTTGGACTTCATATAAGACTAAGGAAGATGCAAGGAAAAGTTTTGAAGAACGGATAAATCAGTGTGCAACCCACATAGACAAGTCATGGTTGGAAAAGCCAAGGGCTTATGTAAAGAAGATGCCAAAGAAATTACACCGAACAGACTTCAAAGAAGACTATGGAGATATCATGTTACTTTTGAACAGAATAATGGGTAGCCCTCAAGGTGCACCATTCGAAACATGGATGTACTTTTTCATCAATGAGATCACCTTAGGAGTCAGAATGTTCAATTGGTCGAGGACGATCAGTGACAACATCCATGTGCAGTTGATGAACTTGGAGAGGACTAAATCATTCTATATGAGCTCTTATGTTATATATCTATTGGCAAGGGCCTATAAGATATTCAGGATTAATATGCAAAGGTGTTGTAGGCAACGGAGAAAACAAATTCAAGGTATATGAGTGCTACCCCCAGTTGCAGCTGTCTGCCAAATCTCATTTCAGAAGAGCACATGATGCATTCCTAATGTACATTACAAGGATATTACAAGGAGGAACGCATCAAAGGATGACCAATGAAGCTAAGAGCCTTATTAGCAAATACGGATCTTGGTACATCCATTTTCCAAGATTCACTTACATCAGAAGTCAGGGATTCACGGGATGTCCGTTCAAGCTCCCAATTTATCCCACCCACAGAATGATTCTGCTTGAGGTTCTTAGACAGCTTGAAACTTATCAAAACTTCCAAAGAGTAAAAAGTAAAGCGGCCATCACTTTCCCATTCTTTATTGGAAATATGGAAGAATCTTGCCCGTCGGCACAGGCAACTGAAGGTGCCCGGCTAGAGATGCAATGGTATCCATTCACGTCATACCGGTCCGGAGCCAATTTTGATCCTCACCATCACATCGGGGCTGTGAATGGAATAAAATACAAACACAAGGTAGACTTGGAAGACTACTGGGCCAATGTTGTAGATGAATTTGATTTTAGAAAAAGATTATGGTCCAGACTGTCAGTCAGTTTAATCAGGACAACTGAGCACTTCCATGTGCCAGATGAACTTGAAGATAATGGCGAGTATATACAACCAGGTTTTGATGAGAGTCTGCCTCTTCTTCTCGTAAGATGGTCAAAACTAGAGCTTTCAGACTTGACCACCTTGATGAGACCAATCGTCAAGTATTCGCAATGGTGGGCAGACCAGCAGATGAAAGAGCTACGGAGGAAGAGTGTTCCTTTAACTTACAATTTTATGGGTGAAGTAGAATTTTACTCTTCAAATACTGGTGCGTCCCAAGGTGATGAGCCAATCGAGAGCACTAATCCCAGGAAAAGGTAAGAACCAAAAGGAAAGAAAATTGTAGATGAAGAACCTACTCGGAAGAAGCAAAGATCAAAGTCTTCATTCTACCGTATCTGCGAACATGAACGAGATATTAGATATTAACGAATCATTGGGAGACATAAGGTTTCCTTCTCGCATTCTTGTTCAGCCAGAGGATGATGAGCCTCCATCTCCCACAGGCACAAAGATTCTGGAGTCTGACAATGAAGTTGATATTTTAGATAGTGAATTTGAAGAAGGAATGATTTCTGCCCTTAAAGGAATTCAAGAGATTCTGTGCGCACAAGATATTTAGGAAGAAGAAGACACTGAGCAACCCTCTATCCTTGATTGGCTGAAGGAGAGATTGAAGATAAAAGAACAAGCAGAAGTTCTAGAAGAAGATGACATGGCCAATTTCTTGGCCAGACTGGAAGCAGTTAATCTAAGAAAGCCTGCCAAAACATTCTCCACTATCCAAAGAGATGAAGCTGGCCATCGTACAATGCAAATTGCTGTATCGACAGTTGATAAGTCAAGGGAGGGTATTACTCCTCAAGAATATGCCATCACCATTGCCGACCTGGGCCCAACCACAAAAGGTTAGGAAGTGGAAGATTAGGATAATTCGGTTACTTCTATCAAAGCGAGGTTGGAAAAGCAGGTAGCAAAGAAAAAGGAATACAAACGAGAGGTTGAACACCTAAAAGAGTATATTCAACATTTAACCAAGCCTCTTGATCAAACTAGCTCAACAGCTCCTCCATTGATGAGCTCTTCCCAGGAGACCTTTGAAGAAGAGAAGACTATAGCCAAAGAAACCAAAGAATGGATAATCAGCAAAAGTGAAGAAGTGGTTGTATTTGCAGAGAAACTAATGTTGGCATATGGGAAAACTTCTTCTTTGCTTTTGAGGATTGCAGCTTTGGCAGAGGTGTGGGACAACTCTCAGGATATCCGGGATGGAATCATTCCGTGCCTCAAAGTGTTCAAAGGAGTTTCGAAGCAGGAACTAGTTGATGGAAAGGTGATTGCAGTAGGCGCAGCATATGACTTCAACAACTGGTACATGGCATTGATGACACAGAATGAAGTCCTAGAGAAGGTGAAGGCTGATACTATTCGAGTTGAGGAAAGGACGAAGGAGTTCCGGGAGAAGATTCTATTTGTGGCTGTAGATGCACTTCAGAAGGACATTGTTCGGGCAAATAACATGCAGCTTGAATACTTGAAGAGCAAAGTTCAAGAAATCTTCTTCACCACCACAGGGCCGATCCTTAAACAAAATTTGACTAAGGCAGCCAACTTTTTGTCCATCTGGCATACCTTCCAGTGATAGGAATCAAAGTGGTAGATTGCTTTTGTAGAATGTTTGGACGATTTGGACTTGCCTAAATACAAGGTCAATGCGTTGCCACTCGTCACGATCGAGGCAGTCAGCACAATAGTTTCTAGATTTATCCAGTACAATGCCACTTGGGAGGATAAGGATGCGCCCCCTGAAAGATAGATCCTCACACCAGTTCACTCACTGATAACTCACTGATCACTGATTATATTCTGGGAAACCCTAGTTTGGGTTACTTTCTTTTAATCTCTTGCATTGATCTTGAATCAATGTTGGCCGTTTATTTTAGTTTCAAAACTCTATATAAACTCTTGTTTTCCCATTTCATTGTATGGGAGAGAGACTTATGAAATTGTTGCTTATAATTGCTTTGAGAATAAATGTTCATATTGCATGAGTTGCTTTGAATCCTTGTATTGTCAAGTGGTTGCATGGTTCCATATTTTTCTTCCACATAGAGTAGATTAAAGTAGTATTTGATTTGAATGCATGTTAGATGAATGATAGATTGATAGTATAGATTGGTGGAACTTTCGCTCATACTTTCTTTGTATGGATGATTTTCATTGAATGCGTAAAGTTAGACTGATCTTATAATGTCGATGGTTGAATGCTTACTTTGAATAATATTGTTCTCTTGATGGTATCATTCATGGTAAAGAAATATTAAGCACAAATCCTAGAAGATTGCACTTGCTTTGTGTAGTTGTCGTTATCGTGACGAAACAAAGTATTGCTCCTTAGTTTCACCTAATCTTATCGTCTCTTGATTTCATAGGAATAGTATAGGACTTCTAAATTCGATTCCTTTTTTTCTTTTCTTTTAGAATCTCAAAATTGAAAATCCCAAAAAAATATAGAGCATTTAATTTCAAATCCACCTAAGTCCTTACTTTTGAGTAATTTATTAACATAGGTCCCTTTGTGTTACCAACATATCACAACACCCATTGAGCTTATCTACACCTGACTTAAGAAACATTGGAATTGCCGCATGATCTTTGTTGCAATCTTTGCATATGGGGTAGTTTTTCAAGAGAGGATAGAGTGTCTTTGGACTCTTTATTCTAGAGTGTTCGGTGTGTCACAAAATGCACATCAACATAGAATTGGCGCTAGAGGGAGGGCCCACAAACAACGACAGTGAATAACTCTCAAATTAGGCAAGACGCAGTATGGTGTTGCCGTACGAATTTCCTTTTGACATACCTGTTGAACAACCAGAGCAGGGATAGACTGATATCATTGATTAGTTGTACTCACTAGCTTGGAAGTCACAAACAGACTGTGCTCAATTTGGACGAACAAGCCATGTTCTTGCTAGGGAGGAAGAAAAAGGGAAAAAAATTGAATAAGCAATTCAAATGGATTGGATAAGACAAAAAAATGATTGTCTAAAACAAGCTTTTGAAGTGATAGAACGATTAGTCGCCACTGGCTCATCCTCGACAAATGCAAGTTCTCCTAATATAATGAAGAATGGTGCTTCCGGGAAATGTTCCTAATCCAGGACAAGATCCCCAGCCAGTATTACAACCAAATTTGGGTTTTCACGATGAGCAAGAAGACATCATCACCGAATTGTTCAGCCTTGCGTGGCAAGTAAGAGGAAACGCTCTTGACTGGTTTCGATTGCGCTTCATCCTTGAAGAAGAAGGAGAGAGCCTGACGTATTGAGTTCAATATCCAAAGAGATCTTGTCGAAAGATTTGAAGCCATTCAACGACAACAGAATCGACAAGCTAATCAACAAGCCAATCAACAAGTAAATCAACCAGCTCCTGAAGTAGCTCCCGCGCATCCTCAACGAGATTGAAGACACATTGGATCGAATTGGTTTTTTCTTGCCTAATAAATTTCGAAGTTACTAGATCCACTCCAAGTTCTTTCAAAGAATTTGTGGAGTTATCGCCCTATAGAAACAAGCAGAGAAGGAAAACAAAAGGATCACGAGAAGAAACATCCAGTGCAGTTGGCCCTAGTGAAGAAGTACTCTCACCTAGTGAAGAAGTACCAAGTGGAGAAGATTTTCTCGGTTTATTCCAAACACCACCACCGCAGATTCCCATACCAAAGGCTACTCATCAACAAGTTCCAATATTTGCACAACCAATTCAACCAATTCAAATGGCTCAACCAAACGCTTGGCGTCCGCAGAACACGTCGCCCCTTACTACATTTTCTGATTATCATGATATGCCAAAGAATCCAGAGCAGTTTTGCTCCAAGTTCTAGGTTGGTGATGTGAATCGAACAGTTGATGAACACATCAAATTTTCTTAAGATACTCTCCAAAACCAAGATATCCAACATGAAGGTGTTGCATGCTGGTTATTCCCATTCTCTTTAGGAGAAGAAGCATATTATTGGTATGTGAACTTACCAGTGAATTCAATCCGAACCTGGCAACAGTTAAAGGAAGCCTTCTTGGCAAAATTTATATTGCCAACCACACCAGCTGAACTTTATAGGTAGTTTGTTGAAGTGAAGAGACAAGAGCATGAATCAATCAATGCCTTCAACAACAGGTTTCATAAGGCATATTCAAGGTTACATGATCCATACGAATTGAATGATGCCGCAACATTGACAATCTACTATGCCGCCCTGGATAGTCTTACGTCTATGTTTGTAAGAAGAGCCAACCTAGTCTTAGCTGATGTCAAAGGAGCCTATGCATAAGTAATCAAGGTTAATTCTGATTTGGTTATGAATGTTGCCGGACCACTCAATCATCTAGGGTATGCCGCTATGCCGAACCAAATAGCAGGGATCAATCAAGCATTGTCACATCATACGCCAATAATGAATCCTATTCCACCTCCCAATAATCATTTGGTGATTCACCCAGGGGGTCCTATTTCTCAAGCTCAACCTTCACAACTAGTATATTTGCAAAGTACAACAACGTCCACCAGGACACAAGAAGAAAAAGAAGAGATGAGACAGTTGATTGAACAAGTGAAGAATTTGTCTATTGAAGTAACTCATCTGAGAAATCAGAACAATCAACTTCAAAACATGCAAATAAGTTCTCAAGGATACCACGGTAATTATCAAAATTACCAAGGTGAATCAAGCAATGCTCAAGGCTACTGTAATAATAATCAAGGATATCAGAAGAGAGCATGGAATACAGGACCGAACAATGGAAATGTGCCATTACCCCTAGACAATCCTGTAACTCGAGAGAATCGACCAACAGAGAGTATACTCTGTTGTACCCAAACCAAATTTTTTGCTTCATGAAGGCATTTTGCTTAAAAGAGTCTAACCATTGCTAAATGATGTCAAAATACAGTTTTTGGGCAAGTCAAATATAGACTTTGGTCAGTGTCATGTTAGTCATCAGCAGTAATTGGTTAGTACCTAGAGCTTAGAACCAGAACTTGGGACTCAAAGCAGGACATATGATGATGGAGAAGCGCCTCACTACGAAATTATACTCCTATAAGGTCAAATCAGTGGCCTGAATAGTGTTTACCTAGGATGAAACAGATGAAGATTTCAAGCAGAAAGCAGATCTGTGCCCCTATAGCCCAGGGGCACCCTTCTTTTTGAAGGCCTAGACCTTGTTGCATGTGCTTGCAAATATGTTCAATCTCTTCAGAATTAGTCTGGCTATCCGATGAGCTATCAAGTGAGGTCATCTGAAGTGCAAAACTCCGGCAATTGACGTCAGAAGCGGAAGGTATGAGGAGGTTGTAAGTCACAGAGGGTTGTCAAATTGCAGTTTCTGCGCCCTGTAGCCCAGGGGTGCCCTTGAATTTGATTCTTCAAATGATTGAATTTGTAGATGTTGTCTGCCTGAGATCTTTTCTAATCTAGTCTATCTTCGTAACGCACTAGTTCACAAGGTGATTTGACATGCCAAGTGATCGTGAACCAGGTTCTACCGAGCGCGTAAATAAGAGGGTGGAGAAATGTAGTAATACACATCTGTACCTCTGTAGGTCAAGGGCGCCTAGCCTTTAGGCGTGTCAGATAGGGTTTTTAGCATTTGCAGTCTTCATGAGACTTGTGCGCAATTACTCTAGCTATCCAACAAGGCTAGCCATTAGCCTCTAGGATTTGGCAAATGCTCGTATGTGAAAGGTCAGTGTAGAAGGCTGAAAAGTGAATACAGCCGGAAACTGTCTAAGTATAGAAAATGCGCATCCCCTTGGAAAAGGCACCCTTCTTTTTGAGGTCTTAGAAGCAGTTTTTTTGCTTCGTCACCTCCAAAGACATCTCTTGTAAGTTGATCCAACTACGTAGAGAGACTGATGGTGCGTGAATCGGAGCACTCCAGCTCTTGGTGTCAGGGGTCAAAGTAGGGTATTTGGATGAAAGTTACACTTTTGACAAAATGGTGTTTGTGCCTTCACAGGCTAGGGGCGCCCTTGCTTTTGGGGTCCCTAATGCAGCTTTCAGGTATCTTGCATACAGTCATTGGATGTGGAATACTTCCAGTCACGCAATGAACCTATCATCCAATTAGCAAGGTTCATCGTTCACCGGTAATGGCAGTTCGAAGCGTCAGATGGTAATGGCAGTTCGAAGCGTCATGATATGGTGGATTGGGTTGCCGAATGTATGTTGTTGCCAGCACAGCAGGAGTAACCAAAGTTTGAGTATCATTTTGACATTCAGGAACTAAGAACTAAACATTTGAAAGTGTTTAGTGATATTCCACCTGGCAGACCTCTAGACAGGGGCATCAATCACATTATCAAGTTGGAGGAGGGCGCAAAGCTAGTTATGATCACACTGTACAAACATCTGAAGCGCCTCAAAGATGAAATAGAGAAGACAATCAGTGAGCTATTAGCTATGGGGCATATCAGACCTAGCAAATCACCTTTTGCTTCATCGGTGGTATTGGTGAAGAAAAAGGATGGGTCACTCAGAATGTGTATAGATTACCGCTAGCTTAATAAGAGAACAATAAAAAATAGATATCCTATACCCTGCATAGACGAGTTGCACGGAGCGTGCTTCTTCTCTAAAATCGACTTGAGGTCCAGGTACCATCAGATTCGGATGACGGAGTAGGATATAGAAAAAACAACATTCAGATGCCATTGTGGCCATTTCGAGTTCTTGGTTATGTCGTTTGGTCTAACCAATGCACCTGCTACCTTTTAGGCTACGATGAACAAGGTTTTCAGTTCTCAGTTGCGCAGATATGTCTTGGTCTTTTTTGATGATATTTTAGTGTACAACAGGTCATGGGATGAGCATTTAGCTCACTTGTATGCAGTTCTGAGCATTTTGGATAGGGAGTCCTTATATGCTAAGGAATCCAAATGTGTGCTAGGAATATTTGAGTTGTTATATCTTGGCCACATCATCAGTGCCAAGGGAGTTAGTATGGACCTTGAGAAGGTCCGAGCTATAGTGGGGTGGCTAGTTCCAAAGAACCTTACCCAGTTGAGAGGATTCATTGTGTTGTGTGCTTTCTACAGGCGGTTTTTTAGTGGGTTCCCGCGACACGCAGCACCCCTTATTGATCTGACAAAAAAGGGGGCATTTGTTTGGTCACCACAGGCTCAAGAGTGCTTTGACAGATTCAAGGTGATTATGACTTCGTGTCCAGTTCTAGCACTACCAAATTTTACGAAGTCCTTTGAATTGTATTGTGATGCCTCAAGAGAAGGCATTGGTGTAGTGTTAATGTAGGAGAGACACCCTATTGCTTTTGAGAGTAGGAAGCTTAGGGGTCTAGAGAGGGGTTACAACATCCACGACAAAAAAATGTTAACCATTATGCACGCTTTGGCTAAGTTCAGGCAATATCTTGTGGGCAGCAAATTCAGTGTGCGTACAAACCATAAGAGCCTGAAACACTTCCTTGGACAGTGAGACTTAAATGAACGACAACAAAAATGGGTCAGCAAATTGTAGTCATATGACTTTGATATCTCCTTTGCTAAGGGGAAACAAAATATTGTAGTTGATGCATTGTCTCACAGACCCCAGTTGAATGCTATGGCATAGATCTCTGAGAACTGGAGGCACAGGATTATTGCAGAGTATGCCAAGAACCCATGGGCTTCTGGCATTGTGGATGGGACAGAGCAGGATAGTAGATACACCGTTGTGAATGACTTGATCATTTACAAGGGTAGGATTTTTCTGATTCCAGATTCAGAGATGAAGAACATTGTTCTGAGAGACTTTCATGATCTTCCAATGGCGGGCCATCTCGGTTATTTTAAAACATATAAGCTGGTTTGGGAACGGTTTACTTGGAAAGGTCTTAAGACAAACGCTCTTCAGTATGTGAGAGAGTGTTATGTTTTTCAGCAGAACAAACAGGAACACACATATCCTGTTGGCTTGCTTCAGCCACTTTCGATACCTAACAAGAAGTGGGAATGTTTATCGATGGATTTTATCACGGGCTTGCCGAAAGCCCAAGGGAAGGATTGTATTTTTCGTAGTTGTTGATCGGCTGAAAAAATATGCACAGTTTTTCCCGATTACTACTACATTCATAGCATCGCAGACTGCAAAGCTCTTCTTCTGAGAGGTATTCAGATTACATGGCTTGCCTCGGACTATAGTTAGCGATAGAGATAGTCGGTTCATGAGCAAATTTTGGCAGAAGTTGTTCAAGCTATGTGGAACCAAACTGACGCTTAGTACCGGCTACCATCCACAGACAGATGGGTAGACGGAGATCGTCAATAAGTGGGTGTAAGGATACCTGCAAAACTATGTAGCTGGACAATAGAGAGCTTGGGTGAGGTGGATATACCTCTGTGAGTATTGTTATAACTCTACTCACCACATGACGATCCAGGTGACACCATTCATGGCACTATATGGGTATGAGGCGCCCAACTTTTTGGATTTAGTGTTGAGTGACAGCAAAGTGCCCAGTGTAGGAGATGTTTTGCGAGATCATCAGGATATTATGAGGTCTCTCAGAGACAATATTCAGCGGGCACAGAATCAGCAGAAGCAGTATGCTGATCATAAAAGGTTTGAGCGTTCTTTTGCAATGGGTGACATGGTGTATCTCATGTTACAGCCTTACCGACAATCCACTCTGTGGAATAGTGGTGCAAAGAAGTTGAAACCTCGTTACTATGGTCCATTCAGAGTTATCAAATGAGTGGGCAAGGTTGCATATGAGTTAGATCTACTGGCGGATAGCAGGGTTCGTAATGTTTTTCATGTGTCGTACCTGAAGAAGGCGTTGGGTCAGCATGTGATAACCTCTCCATTACTGCCACCCCTTGATGATGAGGGGAAATTGATTCTAGTGCCTGAGGCCATCCTCGATGTCAAAGAGAGACATCCTCGGAGGCAGGTCATCAGAGAGTATTTAATAAAATAGAGAGACTTGCCGGTAGAGGATGCTACATGGGAGTCAGAGGAGATTTTGCAGCATCTAGAGTTGAGATTGCTTGAGGACAAGCAATTTCAGGGAGGGCGGACTGTAATGTCCCCTTCCTAGGCAGTTCAGGTGATTGAGAGGTTAGCCTATCATTTCGACCCTCATAGGCTGACAAATGTGATTAGAGGGTCTTTTGTTGCATTTATCCAGAGTTTTGGGACATTACTCCACAGTTTGATTCAGGTTTGGACCTTTGCAGATGATTACAGAGTGTTATTTGGGCACTTACTATTTATAGTAAGTTAGACCATTAGGGTTTACTATTTTTGGCAAGGCACCTGGCTTAGTTGGTTTTCTTAGTTTCGACCTAGTTTGGCAGTTTGTTGAGCAAACGGAGAATATTTGAGCATTTAATAATAATTAAATGATTATTATTATGACTTTATATTATAAAGTCAATTAAGGAAGATATTAGTTAATTAAATGGCTTATTGTAAAGTATTTTATAACTTTATAATAAAGGAGTGATATTATTATTAAATGAGTATTTATTACTCATTAAAAGGGGACGCCATTTATTGATTAATAAGCGTAAGTCTTGAGAATGTCGAACTTTATATCATTAAATGCTTATTGAGTTTCTTTTTTGAGGATCGAGCCTCTTGGAGAAGGTTATTTAATGTTTCAAGACAAATGAAACTCAATTATGATTGATTATTTTAATTTTTCTTCATCTCTTTGAGAAATTTGGAGTTTGAGAAACAAGGGTTTTTGCAAATCAGATTTTGGAGAACGTTCCCTTTTTAGAATGGAGCATACTGAGGTTGTGAAAGATCAACTGAAGATTGCTAATTAGTGTGGCTTCATTCAAAGGTCATCTAAGAGCTTATTAAGAAGTTTCTAGCAAGGGTTTGAAAGGAGAAAACATCAGATTGAAGAAAGGACGACTCTCAGAATTTTCCAATTAAATTACAAGCCTCTTCCTATCAGCCATACTGCTTGTTTATTGCTGCTAGGGCCATACCATCTTAGCTGATAGGCGTGTTAATTCAGAGCAAAATCGCCTTACCTTTTGGTTTGATTCCATCACCAATTGGGGCGCATATTCTTTAAGGAGCATTTGGCACCATTTTTTGGTTGGAAATCATTGTATTCTGAACAAGCCGTACATCTTCAGCTGTTCATTAATTGTTGCGAATAAAATCAGGTTTTTAAATTCATATTACAGTTGCCTTTTTCATTGCATGTTTTCCTTTTAGTATTGTAATCATTTACTTGAAATAATAAAGGAAATTGCAGTTCAAAATACATATTTATTGCTGTTGAATTTCATTCCTTGCACTTTATCAATTCCTAGCATCATTTATTTAAAAAAAATCACATAAACCTTTTCAAGCAAAAAAAACCCAAAAAAAAATTCAAAAACTCTCAAAAACCAGCGAAAACAGAAAAAATCAATTGCATTCTTTGGCTTCAGTCGGGGTTGAGAGACACCAAGTCTCTTACACTAGGGCTCCGTTTGCTTTACTTACTATTTATAGTAAGTCTGAGATTGGTTGAGAGGGACCCTTTACTATTTTTAGTAAGGCATTTGGTCACATTTGGATTCACAAAGTTGCCACCAGTTTTAGTTGGCGTGGTGAAATAATGAGTTTTAAAGGAGTTATTAATGTTTAAATGGCTCAAATGATAATTAATTATTAAAGGGTGATATTATAAAGTTATAACTTAGCTTTATAACATGAGAGTCAATTTATCATTAAAAGAGGGCCAGTTATTGCATTAATATTAGGTGCCTATTCCAAGGTATTAAAAGGTGAAATATTAAATGATGCAAATGTAATAACATTTAATTATTATTAAATGTGCTTTTTGGAGGGAAATCGACTTCATGAAGTTATATATATATTCAGCCTTGGGAATCGAGCCTTTTCATTCTTTGAGCATTTGACTTCATGAAAATTGTCTATGAGAAAGGAGCCTAGGGTTTCATTCTTCAAGCCATTGGAGAACGATACATTCTTCAGTGTTGCGGCCATTTGAGGTGGTGAAATATCCATTGAATTTGAAATTCAGGAGAACTTCATACAAAGGTTCTAATTGTGCAAATTCAGAGTATTTGATAAAGGGTTTTAGAGTAGAAATGAAGGATTTTGGTGTTAGATAGAAGAGCAGATTAGAAGCTGAGTATTTGTGATTGCTGGCACAAATTCCAAGGTAGTACGTCCTACTTTTTGACAGCCATTAATGCAGCAGGGAGGTGGTCCTTGAAGAGGGATGATTTTGGTTTTAGAAAGCAGCAAAATTCTAAGAAAATTCCAAGTGAGGTGCGTAGCCATATAGAAGGTAGTACCATCATTACTGGAGGCAAAACTCTTCTTCATTGGGAGGATTGAAATTTCTAAAGGGTTACTTTTTAGCAGCAATTTCAAACAGCAATTAATATTCTCCATTTCGGGTATGCCATTGTATTCGAAAGCTTGAATTACTCAATAATAAAATTCTTCTATTATTGCAGCAGTAGTTTGTTTTCAGTATTGTCAATTTTCTTTATTTCTTTATGTTTGGCATCCTGAGAAATGAACCAAAAGAGGGAAATTGGGGTGAAGAGGGTGAACCAATGTTTGCCGATGATATGATGGCAGCAAATGATGAGTGGGAGTTGTTGACACCATAGGTGAGAGAACGCATAAGCTTTGATAGGTTTCTGAGTCAAAGGAGAGAACACTACAGGAACGGGAAAGATAGGAGATTGAGAGGCCAAAACAAAGACTTGAAGCATGCCACTAGTAAACTCACATTACCCACTTTTGATGGCAGTGGTAAGGTGACAACTCAGTCTTAGATTCATAAGTTAGACACTTTCTTGTCTCTTCGACTTATGGTAGAAGAAGAAGCAATTAAGTATGCCATGTTACATTTGGAGGGGGCAGCCCATGATTGGTGGTATCATGGGATGGTTACATTGTCGCATGATTGCATCACTTCTTATCAGGAGTTCGTGGATAGGCTGGTTGAACGTTTTGATAAAAAGGATCCAGAAATCTATTTCATAGACTTAGCACAACTTAAGCAGGTTGGTAGTTTGGAGAACTATATCAGTGACTTTCAGATATTATCCTTGATGGTACCAAACATATCTGAGAGGAGGCTAGCTGTAATTTTTATGGAGGGCTTATTGGAACCATTACGAGGGTGGATAAACGCTTTTGATCCACCAACATTGCAAGAAGCGATGAAGAAGGCAAGGAGTGTGGAACTTGCAGCCCCATCAAGCAATTTCGCATCAAAGGGCTTTTCTTCATTCAAGGACAATAAAACATTCATCAAAAAGAAAGAAAAATCAGATTATAAGAGGGATCAAAAAGGGAAATCAGCAACTCCATTAGATCGTGAAACTATCAATGATTTACGAAAAAAGAAGCTATGTTTTTACTGCAAAGGTCCCTATGATGCAAATCAAGATTGTCCCTTGAGGCCTAAGGGCAAGGCCAACCGTATTGTGTGGGCTTTTTATGAGTCAGAATCTGAAAATTTCGAGCAGCAAGCTGATCATGAAGAATCCGAAGAAGAAAAGTCAGAAAAAGAAGAGGATAAGGAAGTAGAAATTAATCTCCATGAGGCACGAATTACCAGTATTCAACAAGAAGGTTCATTTAGGATCCGTGGTCTCCTAGCTGGTCAAAAGATCATCACTCTTCTGGATACAGGGGCCACCCATAATTTTATTGATGCAAGATTGGTGGAGAGGTGTGGGATTATGACCAAGGATTTTGAAGGCATTAGAGTGAAGGTTGTGGATGGTTACACACTTAAGTGTGATAGGATGATTAAAGATCTCCCTATGCATTTAAATAACTATGATTTTAGGGCTGATTATTATGTGGTGAACATGGGAGACATAGATGTGGTCCTGGGTATGAAATGGCTTCATGCTATTGAGAAGTTCACTCTCAACCTTTGTGAGATGGAGATGAGTTTCAAGGTAGATGGGAAAACTCATGTATTGAAGGCCATTAGAGATAGTAGTTTCAAAATGATATCACTTAGGCGGATGGAGAGACTCATGTGACATAATATGGTTGAGTGGGCCGCCAAGTGTATGTTGATACCGTCACAGGAGGGGCAGCAAAAACCAGAATATCATCTAGATATACAGGAGTTGAGAATCAAGCATGGGAAGGTTTCCAATGACATTCCACCAGGTAGACCACCTAGTAGGGGTATTGAGCATATCATAGAGCTAGAGGAGGGTGCTAAACTTGTGATGATCACCCCTTACAAGTACCCAAAGTGGCTAAAAGATGAAATAGAGAAAACCATTAAGGAGCTGCTCACAATGGGACACATTAGGTTGAGCAAATGACCATTTGCCTCATCAGTGGTTTTGGTAAAGAAAAAAGAAGGTACCCTTCGCATGTGCATCGACTACAGGATTCTGAATAAAAGGACCATCAAAAATAGGTACCCCATCCCACGGATTGATGAGCTGATCAACAAGCTTCATGGTGCCTATTATTTCTCAAAGATTGATTTGAGATCAGGCTATCACGAGATCAGGGTTAGAGAGTAGGATATAGAGAAGATTGCTTTCAGGTGCCATTATGGACACTTTGAGTTTGTGGTTATGCCATTTGGGCTAACCAATGCATCAACAACATTTCACTCCACCATGAACAGAGTCTTCCAGCCCCAGTTGAGGGGGTTCGTGCTTGTTTTCTTTGATGACATCTTGGTGTACAGTAAAACGTGAGAAGAGCATATTACTCATCTGGACACAGTGTTGGGTATATTGGATAGGGAATCTTTGTATGCGAAGGAGTCCAAGTGTGATTTGGGCATGACAGAGCTGTTATATTTAGGCCACATCATTAGTGCAGAGGGTGTGCGGATGGATCCTGACAAGGTTCGTGCTATCATTGATTGGCCTACTCCAAAGAACCTCACTCAACTACATGGATTCTTGGGTTTGTGTGGCTTCTATTGCCAATTTTTCAGCGGGTATTCACGTCATGTAGCACCACTCACTGACTTGATGAAGAAGGGTGCATTTATTTGAACTCCTGAGGCACAGGAGTGTTTTATGAGGTTCAAGCAGCTTATGACCACATGTCCAGTCCTTGCAATACCCGATTTCACAAAGCCGTTTGAGCTACAATGTGACGCCTCTGGAGAGGGTATTGGTGCTGTGCTTATGCAAGATAAGCACCCTATTGCCTTTGAGAGGAGGAAGCTCAGAGGACCAGAGAAGAGTTATAGGATTTATGATAAGGAAATGTTGGCCATTATGCATGCATTGGCCAAGTTCAGGCAGTATCTCATTGGCAGAAAATTTTGTATAAAAACTGATCACAATAGCCTTAGACATTTCCTAGGGCAGTGAGACCTTAATGACCGTCAGCAAAAATGGGTCAGTAAATTACAATCATATGACTTCGACATTACTTTTGTCAAAGGAACTTAGAATGTCATTGCTGACGCTTTATCTCGCCGACCACACTTGAACTCTATGGTTAAGATTTTAGAGGATTGGAGGCATTTGATAGTGGCAGAGTATGCCAAGGACACATGGGTTTTTGGTATTGTTGAGGGGTCAGTTCAGGACAACAGGTACACAGTTGTAAATGAACTTATCATTTACAAAGGTAGGATTTTTTTGACCCCTGGATCAGAGATGAAGAACACTATACTACGGACTTTCCATGATGTGCCCACAACAGGACATCCCAGGTACTTCAAGACTTACAGGCAGATCCGGGAGAGGTTTACTTGGAAAGGTCTTAAGGTAGGTGTTCTTCAGTATGTTAGAGAGTGTCCTGTTTGTCAGCAAAACAAACAGGAGCACACTTATCCGACAGGCTTACTACAACCACTTCCGATTCCTGATAGGAAGTGGGAATGCCTGTCCATGGACTTCATTATGGGCTTGTTGAAAGCCCAGGGGAGAGATTTCATATATGTGGTTGTGGATCGGCTAACAAAATATGCTCATTTCTTTCTAATTGCAGCTACATACACAACCACATAGGTAGTAGAGTTGTTCTTCCATGAGGTATTCAAACTGCATGGTTTACCTCGGAGTATTGTGAGCAACAGGGACAGTTGGTTCTTGAGTCACTTTTGGCAGGAGATATTCAAACTTTGTGGGATCGAGTTCACTCCGAGTATAGGCTACCACCCACAGATTGACAGTCAGATGGATATAGTCAATAAATGGGTGGAGGGTTACCTCAGGAACTACATAGCTGGGCAGCAAAAGGCTTGGGTTAAGTGGATTCATCTATGCAAGTATTGCTATAATTCCACTTACCACATGTCGATACAAATGACACCATTCTTGGCATTATATGGGTATTGTTGTGACCTTTTCACACATCGCCCCATTCAAAATGGGGACCCCCTAAATTTTGCTCCATTCTGGTCTTTTGGCTTGGGTTTTTCTCTCTCCCTCTCTCTCTGTCTCTTTTCTGTCTGCCTTTCTGGGGATTTCTCCGCCTTTGAGCTTAAGCATGAAATTGGCCAAGTCTGAAAATTAGGGTTTCATCTTTCCTGGTCAGTCTGAGGTTGAATGAGGTGAATAAATTGAAAACAGAGCTTAACATTGATGTCAGTGTGCTTCCAGTGGGCCTCCACTGCAATTTCATCAAATTCCGGGTACTTACTATTTTAGTAAGTGTGCAATTACAGGCAATCCGTCAGCATTTTTGAAATTCCGACAGTCACACTGCATTCAGAGCACATCAAGCTGCTCGTGTGCAAAATTTGAGCTGAAATAGGCAACATTCTATTTTTAGCAGTCCAGCTTCCGAGACAAATTTCAGGGCTTAGATGAAGAGTTTTTCTTTTCATGTCTAGATATTCCTTCTGGGTTTTTCGAGACCTTCGCGATGGTATAACATGCAAAGCGAGATGACAACTTTCAGAGTTTAGCTTTCCGAGGCTATTTTTAGGGTTTGCATGTCAGGGTTTTCTTTGCATGTCTGGAGATTCCTTATGGGTTTTTCGAGAGCTACGCAGTGATGTGACATGCAAATGGAGATAATCACTCATTAAGGAACTTACTATTTTTAGCAGGTGCATCCCGGCAGCCACTTCCCAGCACTTCAAAATCACAAGCTGATCGTAATGTAGCAGAAACGAAGACAAACAGAAAGATCATTTGACACGCATGCGTAGCAAATTAGGTTTCCAGCTCGTGGCCTGAAAAGAGGGTAAAAGTCAGAATTTTTCTCAAACCGGTAAACGACCGCGACGATCCTTCGTGGATTTCAACAGTAAAATTTGAAGACAACGAGCACTACGCCTATAGTAAGTCATTTTGAAACAAGTTAAAAATAGCAGACCAGCTGCATGCGCCTGATAGCAATAAAGAAGGTCACGCGGTGAGGAGTAATCATTCAAATTTCAAGTCAACGAGTTATGGAAGTATCGAAGAAGTACATTTATTTATAGCAAATCACCGTAAATGGCTAAAATAGTGTACAACTTAAAGATAGTAGTGTCACTGTGGTAATGTATCGCGGAGGATGCAAGCGGTTTGAAATTTCAAATCGCCTCGAAGCTTCAAAGATGCAAAATCGAGATTGGACTATAACAGCGTGGCATGGATAAACCGGTGACTAAGAAAAAAATGTATTAAGTATTGATCATCCCACCACCGTTGATCGGTTTTGAGATCAAGACCAACACGTAATAAAGTTCCCAACTGATACTCTATCCTCTTTGAACAGTGACCAAGATGTTAAGATTATGAAAGGAGTTCATGCTTTAACCTTAAGGTTCCAAAATACTTGGAACACCCTCAGTTGGTTTGATGTGAATTGTTGTTTTCTTACGAGGGGACTTACACAATTGTTCAAGGTTCTTGCAGTTAACAGCAGATAGATGATTTTGAAGGGGATTTTGTGTGTATGATTTGGCAATGAGTTCGTTTTCCTAAAGCTAATCAGAAATGCGAGGAAAGTGAATGAGTATAGGGCCTAAGAAACTTGTTGTGACCTTTTTCACACATCGCCCCATTCAAGATGGGGACCCCCTAATTTTTTTGCTCCGTTCTAGTCTTTTGGCTTGGGTTTTTTCCCTCTCATTTCTCCGCCTCTTTTCTATCGTCCGGCTCTTCTGGCTGCGCTCACGGTGATGCTTCTATGAACCTAATCGTCTAAAATTAGGGTTTCATTGTTTCTGGTCAGTCCAAGGTCAAGTAAAGTGAGTAAATTGAAAATTGAACTTAACGTTGTTGTCAGCAGGCATCCAGCAGGCTTCCAGCCAATTTTCATCAGATTCGGAGGTACTTACTATTTTTAGTAAGTCTGCAATTCAGGACAATTTGTCAGTTATTTTGAGATTCCGATCATCACATTGCATTCAGAGTATATCAGACTGCTTGCATGCCAAATTTGAGCGAAAACAGATGACTTACTATTTTTAGCAGTCCGGCTTCCGGCACAAATTTCAGGGTGCAGATGCAGAGATTTTCTTTGCATGTTGGCATATTCCTTCTGGGTTTTTCGAGACCTTCGCGATGATATAACATGCAAAACGAGACGATCTCTTTCAGAATTCAGTCTTCCAAGGCTATTTTTAGGGTTTGCATGTCGGAGTTTCTTTTGCATGTCGGGTGATTCCTGATGGGTTTTTCGAGAACTTCGCGATGGTGTGACATGCAAACAAAGATACTCACTCAGTAAGGAACTTGCTATTTTTAGCAGGTGTGTCCCGGCAGCCGCCTCCCAGCAGTTCAGAACCACAAGCTGATCGCAGTGCCACAGAAACGAAGAGAAACAGAGTTCATTTGATATGCATGCAGAGTGGATTAGGGTTTCCAACTTCGAAGCCTAAAAATAGACATCAAAAGTCAAAATTTGCGAAAACCGGTGTAAACCACCGCGATCAGCGTCCTTCAGGCTATCTGCTGGTGAAATTTCAAGTCAAACGGAGCACTTACTATTTATAGTAAGTCAATTTGGAAACTGGCTAAAAATAGTAAATCAGCTGCATGCGTCAGTGTCAGCCAACAGGTCACGTGGTGAGGATCGCCTCATTCAAATTTCAACTCGATCAGAGCTTGGGAGCTATCAGAAACAAGAGGTTACTATTTATAGTAAACCACCTTCAGAAACATGCTAAAAATAGCATGGTGACTAAAAGTGGCAGTGCCGACAGGTTGATAAGGTTATGAAGAAGCTATGTTTAAAATTTCAGGCCGTTCCAAGCTTCAGAGACGCAAATTCAGAGGACTTACTATAAATAGCAGGGCACGTAAGCTGGCGAAAATGATGAAAATTTGTCTAAGTCTGGAGTTTCGTCCAGCAGGCCTGGCAAAATGCGCCCAGATTGATGAAGAGGCATGAAAATTTCAAAGTGATGCGTTCATCCTGCTCAGGGGTCCAAATGCGCCCAAGGCACCAGAAGTCAAAGAAAGTCAACGATCTTCGTCCTGCAGGCATGAGGAAATGCACCCAAAAGGAAGCTCAGAAGGTTGAAAATTTTTCTAAGTATGAGAAATCCGCCTTCACCCTCAAAATGCGCCCAACTTGAAGTTTATCCTTCTCAGGCATTAAAATGCGCCCAAGGCAAGAAAAGTCAACAAGGTCAATGCTTTCCATCCTTCTCCATAGGCAAAATGCGCCCAAACAGGGCCATGTGAAGACAAAATTTGGAAGGCGAAGAGTCACTCTTGAGGCGTTGAAAAAAAAAAGTTTATCCTTTATACACATTAAAATGCGCCCAAAGAAGAAGGGAGAGTCAACAAGTCAACGTTTTTTCATCCTTCATCACATGCAAAATGCGCCCAGCTTGCAAACTCGTCCTCCTCACCCTCCTAAATGCGCCCAAACTTGTGCATGTCAAGACAAAAAGCGAAGTTGAAGAGTCATCCAGTTGATAGGTTCAAATGCGCCCATGTTTGATAGTAAATGGTGAATAAGGGTGGTAATTGAGGTGAAAATTTTGCCAAGGCGTGGTAAATTCAAGGTGAAAGCTAGGCGTTATCCTCCATCATGTGTAGAATGCGCCCAAGGTGGTGGGCCTTAGAGAAAATTGCTAGGCGTGTGTGTTGGGCGCCTAAAGCCTAAAAGTGTTAGAAAATTGCCTAGGCGTGATTTTAAATCCCTCTTCAAATGCTATATGCGCCTAGAGTGAGGGGAGTTATAAGGTGTTAAAATATTTTCTAAGGTGGTGAAGGCAAAGTGGCTAAGGCGTGATTTTAAAATCCTCCCAAGTATGTTAGGCGCTTAGGGTGATTTTAAAATATCTTGAAGGCGTTGAAATATTTGAAGGTGGTGGAAATAAAATGAAGTGTGCTAGGCGCCTCAAGTGAAAAATAAAATATTTTCTAAGTGTTGGAGAAGTTGCCTAGGTGTTGGGTTTTTAAATAAATATTTTCAAGTGTGAAGTGTGAAGTGAGCAATGACAGTGTGCTAGGCATGGATAGAATTTTGCCAATTAAAGTTGAAATTTCCCAGCACCGGCAAGTGAGCAAATAAAATTTTCTAAGGAAAATTCTCAACGTGAGATAATTTAAATATTTCCTAAGGCAAATTATTTTCCCTTGGAAAATAAGCCTAGAGCCTCAGAGTGATGGAATTTTCTCAGAGCACGAGCAAGACTTTTCAGTGACGAAGTCAGAGATGATGATAATGCAAGATGAATTCAAGCTCTCCAATCAGAGCAACACAGGAAATCACAGGCGAAGAATGAATTTAAAGTGATGAAAATAATATTTTTCAAAGGTTCAAAATTCAAAAATTAAATGAACCCGTTCGTCGGGTACCCATGAATTCGAGGCGTTCTGAAGAAAATTCTCTTCTGGGTACTAAACATTCGCAATGATAAATGGATTTCCAAGTCTTCCAAACTTCGCCGACACTCTTTCAGTGAAGAATTTAATCAGTGCTCAAATTGTGAATTTTCCTAAGGGAAAATTTAAAATTCTCTAAGGCAAATTTGAATAAAATGACTTTTCAAAATGAACTTCTCCGAACAATGAATTCCAGATGAGTTGCCTAAATAATTTTGATCGAATTCTTCAGTGATGAATTTTCCAGAGATGGTGAAGAATTAAATTCGAATTCAAGTGACAGAACTCCGGCTGGTAAATTAAAAGATGGATTTAAAATAAATTTTTCGAAAATGAATTCAAGGATGCCAGTCAAAGTCAAGTTTCTAGAAGAATAAGATTCCCGACGACTGGAGACAAGTGTCAGAAACACCAGAGAGGGAAAATTCGAATTCTTGAAGTGGAGTAGTGGAGTTTAATTGCACTGGCTAAAATTAACTTCTTCTAGAATTCGAATTTTAGCTATAAAATGGAGAAGTTTTTCACTTGTTTTCACAGCTGAGGAAGTCGAACTTGCTCTGAGAGTGAAGCATTGCAGTGAGTTGCTGAAGCTTGAAGGAGTTCGAAATTTTGCTGAGTAGAAGTTGCTGAGAGAGGTACGCCTTGAGTTGCTGAGAAGTGCAATTTCTAAAGTCAAGAGGTGCGCACTTGCTGGTTGGAAAAGGTACGCCCTTGCTGGTTAGAAAGAAGCTGAGGATTATGCTGAGAGGACGCCTTGTAGTAAATTGAATTGTTGAGAACTTAAAAGGCACGAACTTGCTAGTTTGCTGATTGCTGATTTCTGATACAAAGTTACGAAGTTCAAATTGCTAATTGGGATAGTGAAGTGAAGCCATCAAAGTCTACTTAGAAATCTGTTCTAAGTATTGAAATTCAAGAAAGAAGCTGAGATGGCTGAAGCGAGGACAACTGGAAAGGACAATGGTGCCTCGAGACAAGTAGTGATCAAGAAGCTCAGTAAAACATTTATGCCAGAGTCGAAGTTTATTTCAAAGCTGGGCAAGTTGACAGACACCAACCTGGGCTCCGTCAACCTGGAGACCTTCAAGAACAGAATGTTTGGAATTGGAAGTCATCGGCCTTCAACTACTTCACACAATATTATTCGAAGTGGGTTATATGCAGCTGCTGGTTTCCCACCAGCCATTCAATGCTCGGAGCTGATGATGGAATGTGCTAATTGCTACGAGAAGGAACACCGGTCGATCATGTCACCAGATGGCCAAGTGCTAGCCAATCTTACTCCAGCAGCCATCGGTGAAGCTTTCGGGATCCCGGTGCACAGAAATATGATCTACAAATCTAGAGAACGAGCTGAGCATATGTATGCTTTTGCTTTTGAGCGGTGCATGGAGACAATTAACACTCACTGGATGACCACTCCTAAGCCTTCTCGTACGAAGTTGCTGATGCAGATCATTGCGGATGACTTGAAGTAGGAATACTGTGACCTCATCATGATGCTGAGTCGGGTTGGAGGTTGTGCACAGTCCTTCATTTTTGAGCCTTGGATGTTTTACTACATCAATCTCATGCTGGAAGGAAAAGACTATGTCAATTGGGCCGAAATGATAAGTGATAATCTACATGAGCAGCTCCAGGGCCTCCGAAGAACGAAGACATTTTATATGAGCTCCTACATTATCTACATGTTGGCACGGATGACGAAGTACAGGGGGATTTGTTACAAGGAACCTGTTGGTTGTGGCTCCCACCAATTTAAAATATATGATGCCTGTCCACAGTTGCATTTGGCGAGCACAACCCACTACACGCGTGTCAACGATGCCTTCACCATGTATATCACGAGGTTGCTTCAGGAGCGGTTACATCATAGAATCTCGAGGGATGCCCAAGAATTAATTGAGAGGTACGGATGTTGGTTCATACAGTTTCCGAGATTTTCTTATGTTAGGCTGCAAGGTTTTTCCTCATATCCATATAGGCTGCCTAAGTACCCAACGGATAGAGTTCTAATGCTAGAGATATCTAGACAGTTGCTAGCCTTTGACAAAATTCAAAAGAAAAAGAAGGGAGGAATAGAGTTTCCAATTGTTATGGGCAACTCGGATGAGGTGTGTCCCTCGATGCAGGCAGCTAAAGAAGCTGAAAGTGAACTCCAGTTTTATCAGTTTTCATATCATACTAGTCGACAACACTATGACCCACATCATAACATCAAGTGGGTGTTGTCAGAAGAATTTAAACATAAGGCCACCATTGAAGATTATTGGGCCGATGCAGCTGATGAGATTGAAGTAAGGAAAAGAATGTTCTCTCGATTGCCTATTACTCTGATCAGGGAGTGTGAGGTAGTTCCGGTCCCAGACCAGGTCAATGAGGATATGGATGTTGTTCATCCGGATTATGCAGCGGTTAGGGATACTCCACTTCCGCCTCCCGATTGGTCAGAGCTTGAGATTGCAGATTTGGACACCCTCTCTATCCCAGTCATGACATTTACTAGAGCATGGGTTGATAGGCGAGTAAGAAGGTTGAAGAGTAGGTCAATTGCTTTGACTTACAATATGATGGGAGATCACAGGACACCCACCACTGGCAGGAAGAAACAGATTACACGAGGTCCAGAGCCCAGAAAGAAGGAAATAGTTCGACAGGAGCCCACTCAGCCAGAGCCTCCACGAATTACAGTTGCATCACCTTTGGAGACACGTTCTCCAAGTATACAGGAGGTCTCTTTATTTGCTGATTAGAGGATTGCATTGAATCAGGTGCAAGTAGTACAGGATAATATTCAACCTCCACGGAGAGAGTCAGTTGGCCAGAGCATCAACGCACCTGTTAGGGTTGATCAGCAGGATGATGAGGGGACTATTACTGACCCTCAGTTTCGGCAGGAATTAGAGGCGTCCATGAACGATGATGATGATATAGTGTCAGGTGATACTTAGCCACTTGAGGACGATGAGCCTCGCTAGAATGATGAAGAAGTTGAACAGGTTAGAGAGGTAGAGGCACAGGAGCAACAACCCTTCGATATACAGTATGAGGTGCCCGATTGGCTTAAAGATAGAATGAGGAGAAGCCCTAGTGAGGAAATTGATCCAGCAGTTGAGATGGAGGAGTTCTTAAACCGGATCAATGCACCTCCACAGAAGAAGAAAGCAAGAAAATTTTCGAAGATCTCCACTGAGGAGGATGACTCTCGTACTCTTCATGTAGCTGTGCCACGAGTTGAGTGTGACCGGAATGAAGCAGTTCCTGAGAATTATGTGGTCACGACTCTAGATTTGGGACGCCCCACTGGTGCTCAGATTGTTGAGGAGTGTGATAACTCCTTCCTTGCCCTCAAGGATAGGTTGTTCAAAAAAGAAGGGAAGTATAAGAAGCTGAAAAGAGAACACAAGGCATTAATTGGATATGTACAGCAATTATCTCATTCTCGAGGGCAGGATGTACCAGTCATAGAGCCTCCAGCAGATGTACCTAGAGAGTCGATCAGCGGCTTGGTAGAGTTGGGGAGGATGGCACAGGAAGCAGATAAGTGGGTCACGGGAGTTCGTGTCGAGACGGAGAAGTTTATGGAGGACCTTGCTTCTGCTTTTCAACAGGCCTCTACTATTTTGACACGGATGGATGCGGTGGATCATGCTTGGGGTGATGCCTCTATCTACCAGAGCAAAGTTATCCAGCGTCTTGAGGTATTGAGGCATGTGCCATTGCAGTTGCTGATTGATGGAGGTGTCATTCTGGGGAATGACAGATATGATTTCTCTCGATGGTATTCTTCGGCGATCACAGGGCGTGGTTTCTTCGATGCGGCACATGCAGATTCAGCTAGAGTTCATAAGGCTATGGCCAATATTATAGATGGAGTTCAGAATACTTTCGAGGCTATATTTGCTAGGCGGTTGAATCCGGATGAGGTTAATTTTGATAATTTCAGGGGTTTGCTGGTGCCTTTCTTTGCAGACGTTAAGACCTTTGTACAGGATGATTTCGAGAATACTGCTACTTTCTCCACTTTGATCCAGAACACGCAGGACTCCTTAGCTGCTTGGAGAAAATCTTGTACGAGGCATGAGCATTCAGTTACAGTATTAGAGTTTCAGCTAGATTGCATTCCGCCTATTTCAGTTCATGAGGTTGAGGCTGTACTTGGCAGATTTGTTGAGTTTGCAGTGAGAGAGAAGGCCAATGGGAATGCGCTGCTGGACGAGGATCTTCTAGAAGACTGAATGTGGACATTTATTACATTTACTATTTTGGGAGTGAGTGGGAATCTTTTATTCATTTAATGTACCACTCCCTATTCTGGCAGTTTTTAGGGTTAGGGCTGAGGTGGCACGATTCTGGCCACTCTATTAATTGTAACCCTAGCCGTCTTTTGGGACTTGGCTAGCTATAAAAGGGGGAGTCCCCGTCATTTGTATCTCATTAGAACAGGAAATTAGATCAGGCATTAGCATTAGAGCTAGAGATTAGAGAGATTGCATAGTAGTCATTTTGCTTAGCATAGTGTGGAAGAGAAAGAAAGTTTTCCCTTTGAAAACTTTTGAGGAGATTGTTGTGTAACACTTTTTATGATACTTGATCTTTTCATTGATGATGGAATTCGTCTTGTCATGAATAGCTAGCAAGGTCTCTTCTTCCTTTCGAATCCAAGTAGCTTAATTTCATGCAAGTAGTTTACTTTGATGTGTGGTGTTTTATTGAGGTAGCTTCACTTTATTCCATACCACTAGCGGCTTGTTGATGATAAGTCCGCCTTGCGTGGTCAACTGGACCTTATCTTGAGTTTAACTTCGGTTGTGGTTTACATGCTTATATGCGTCGTTTTGATGGTATATGTATGTTAAATTATAACTTGAACATCTTTTGCTATCCCCTTGAAGATTGCACCGATTTTACTGAGGCTGTCCGACGTGAGGCTAGGTGAAATCTGGTTGAAGTCTATTGAAACGAAGCTCCACATATCCTGCATTTAGAGTAGAATATAAATTTCTTAGGCCCTATACCCTTTTATTTTCCGCACATTTCTGATTAGCTTTAGGAAAACGAACCACATTGCCAAATCATACACGCAAGAATCCCCTTCAAAATCATACATTAGCTGCTAACTGCAAGAAATCTGAACAATTGTGTAAGTCCCCTCGTAAGAACACAGCAAATACACATCAACCAAACTGGGTCTATTCGCACTTAAGGAACCTTGGAGTTGAACGTGTGATCTATCTCGCAATCTTAGCACACGGAATACTTTGATCAAGAGAGAATGGAGTAGCCCTAAACTATTTCGTTCTGCTGTTTGGTGCGGTCACAAAAAACACATCAACAAAACTTATATTCTATTCTTGATGCAAGATATGTGGAGCTCAATTTCGGCAGACTTCAACCGAATTTCACCTAGCCTCACATCGGACAGCTTCAGCAAAATTAGTGCAATCTTCAAAGGGATAGCAAAAGATGTTCAGATTATAATTTAGCATACATACACCATCAAAACGACGCATATAAGTACACAAATCACAATCGAAGTTAAACTCAAGATAATTTCCAGTCGACCACGCAAGGCGAACTTATCATCAACAAGCCACTAGTGGTATGGAATGAAAAGAAGCCACCTCAATAAAACGCCACACATCAAAGTAAACTACTTGCATGAAATGAAAATTAAGCTACTTGGATCCGAAAGGAAGAAGAGACCTTGCTAGCTATTCATGACAAAGACGAATTCCACCATCAATGAAAATATCTATTATCATGAAAGTGTTACACAACAATCTCCACAAAAGTTTTCAAAGGGAAAACTTTCTTTCTTCTCCACACTAAACAAAATGTCTACTATACTCTACCCTCTAGTCTCCAAGCTCTAATGCTAATGTCTGATCTAATTCTAATCTCTAATGAATTACAAATGAGGGGGACTCCCCCTTTTATAGGTAGCCAGGTCCAAAAGACGGCTAGGGTTACAATCAAAAGAGTGGCAAAGATCGTGCCACCTTAGCCCTAACCCTAAAAACTGCCAGAATGGGGAGTGGTACATTAAATGAATCAAAGATTCCCACTCACTCCCAAAATAGTAAATGTAATAAATGTCCACATTCAGTCTTCTAGAAGATCCTCGTCCAGTAGTGTGTTCCCACCTGCCTTCTCTCTGACTGCCAACTCAACAAATCTGCCAAGTACAGCCTCAACTTCCTGAACTGAAATGGGTGGAACACAATCTAGCTGAAACTCTAATACTGTAACTGAATGCTCATGCCTCGTACAAGATTTTCTCCAAGCAGCTAAGGAGTCTTGCGTGTTCTGGATCAAAGTGGAGAAAGTAGCAGTATTCTCGAAATCATCCTGTACAAAGGTCTTAACGTCTGCAAAGAAAGGCACCAGCAAACCCCTGAAATTATCAAAATTAACCTCATCCGGATTCAACCGCCTAGCAAATATAGCCTCGAAAGTATTCTGAACTCCATCTATAATATTGGCCATAGCCTTATGAACTCTTGCTGAATCCGCCTGTGCCGCATCGAAGAAACCACGCTCTGTGATCGCCGAAGAATACCATCGAGAGAAATCATATCTGTCATTCCCCTGAATGACACCTCCATCAATCAGCAACTGCAATGGCACATGCCTCAATACCTCAAGACGCTGGATAACTTTGCTCTGGTAGATAGAGGCGTCACCCCAAGCATGATCCACCGCATCCATCCGTGTCAAAATAGTAGAGGCCTGTTGAAAAGCAGAAGCAAGGTCCTCCATAAACTTCTCCGTCTCGACACGAACTCCCGTGACCCACTTGTCTGCTTCCTGTGCCATCTTCCCTAACTCTATCAAGCCACTGATTGACTCTCTAGGTATCTCTGCTGGAGGCTCTATCATTGGAATCTCCTGCCCACGAGAACAGGACAACTGCTGCACATATCCAATTAAAGCCTTGTGTTCTCTTTTCAACTTTTTATACTTTCCTTCCTTCTTGAATAATCTGTCTTTGAGGGCGAGGTAGGAGTTATCACACTCCTCTACAATCTGCGCACCAGTGGGGCGTCCTAACTCCAAAGTTGTGACCACGTAATTTTCTGGCAATGCTTCGTCTCGGTTACAATCAACCTGTGGCACGGCGACATGAAGAGTGCGAGAGCCATCTTCATCCGTTGATATCTTCGAGAAATTTCGTGCTCTCCTTCTGTGGAGGTGCACTGATCCTATTCAAAAATTCTTCCATCTCAACTGCGGGATCAATCTTCTCACTGGGGCTTCTTCTCATCCTATCCCTGAGCCAATCAGGCACATTGTACTGTATATGAAAGGGCTGCTGCTCTTGTGCCTCTACTTCTCGAACTTGCTCAACTTCTACATTATTCTAGCGAGGCTCATCGTCTTCAAGGGGCTGAGTGTCTCCTGAAACTATATCATCATCATCATCCATAGCCGCCTCTAACTCCTGCTGAAACTGAGGGTCAGTAATAGTCCCCTCATCATCCTGCTGATCAACTCTGCTAGGTGCGTTGACACTCTGGCCAACCGACTCTCTCCGTGGTGGCTGATTGTTCTCCTGTACTGCTTGCACCTGATTCAATGCATTCCTTTGATCAGCAAACAAGGAAACCTCCTGTATACTTGGAGAACGTGTCTCCAATGGCGTGGGTGACTGAACTACAACTCGTGGAGGCTCTGGCCGAATAGGCTCCTGCCTAACTGGATCCTTCCTTCTGGATTCTGGACCTCGTGTGATCTGCTTCTTTCTGCCGGTGGTGGGTGTCCTGTGATCTCCCATCAAATTGTAAGTCAAAGCAATTGACCTACTCTTCAATCTGCTCACACGCCTGTCAACCCATGTTCTAGTAAATGTCAGGATCGGAATAGAAAGTGTGTCCAAGTCAGCAACCTCTGGTTCTGACCAATCCGGGAGTGGGAGCGGAGTATCTCTCACTGCTGCATAATCTGGATGGACAATGTCCATATCCTCATTCACCTGGTCTGGAATCGGAACAACTTCACACTCCCTAATCATGGTGATTGGCAACCGAGAAAACATTCTTTTCCTGACTTCAATCTCATCCGATGCATCGGCCCAGTAGTCCTCAATATTTTCCTTGTGTTTAAACTCCTCTGACAGCACCCATTTGATGTTATTATGTGGATCATAGTGCTGTCGGCTGGTGTGATAGGAAAAATGATAAAATTGAAGCTCACTCTTGGCTTCTCTGGCTGCCTGTATTGAAGGACACACTTCGTCGAAATTGCCCATGACAATTGGGAAGTCAACACCTCCCTTCTTCTTCTTCTTTTGAATTTTATCGTAGGCAACCAATTGCCTAGATATCTCTAGCATTAAAATTCTATCTGTTGGGTACTTAGGCAGCCTATATGGATATGATGAAAAACCTTGCAGCCTTATGTAAGAAAACTTCGGAAACTGAATAAACCAGCACCCATACCTTTCAATCAATTTCTGGGCCTCCCTCGAGATTCTGTGGTGTAACCGCTCCTGAAGCAATCTCGTGATATGCATGGTGAAGGCATCATTGACACGCTTGTAATGAGTGGTACTTGCCAAGTGTAATTGTGGACAAGCCTCATGGATTTTGAATTGGTGAGAGCCACAACCAACAGGTTCCTTGTAAGAGATCCCTCTATACTTCGTCATACGAGCCAGCATGTAGATGACGTAAGAGCTCATATAGAACGTCTTAGTTCTTCTCAAGCTCAGGAGCTGCTCATGCAAATTGTCACTGATCATCACAGCCCAGTTGACGTAATCTTTCCCTTTCAGCACGAGGTTGATGTAATAAAACATCCATGGCTCGAAAATAAAGGACTGTGGGCAACCACCAACTTGACTCAGCATCATAATGAGATCACAATATTCCTGTTTCAAGTCATTTGCAATAATTTGTTTCGGTAGCTTCGTACGAGAAGGCTTAGGATTACTCATCCAGTGAGTGTTGATTGTCTCCATGCATCTCTCGAATGCAGAAGCGTACATTTGCTCAGCTCGTTCTCTGGACTTGTAAACCATATTCCTGTGCACTGGAATCCCGAAAGCTTCACCAATGGCTGGAGGAGTGAGATTAGCAAGCACTTGTCCATCCGGTGACATGATCGATCTGTGATCCTTCTCATAATAATTGGCGCATTCCATCATCAGCTCCGAACATTGAATGGCTGGTGGGAAACCAGTGGCTGCATATAATCCGCTTCGAACAATATTGTGCGAAGTGGTCGAAGGTCGATGACTTCCAATCCCCAACATTCTGTTCTTGAAGGCCTCAAGGTTGACGGAGCCCAAGTTGGTATCTGTCAGCTTGCCCAACTTCGAAATGAACTTTGACTCTGGCATGAATGTTTTGCTCAGCTTCTTGATCACAGCCTGTCTGGATGCACCATTGTTATCTTTGCCAGTCACCCTTGCCTTAGCCATCTGTAGGACAATAAACATTCATCAGCAAATTAATTTATAAAATAAATAAGACATCGTGTAGGGGCTGCAGTCGACTTTTTAAAATTTGAGAAGTTGCAACATTCAATTCTTCTGCAAACCTCAACTTCTACTTCACAAGCTTTCGAACTTCAATCACTTAGAAAGATTTCTAAGTAAGCTTTAGCTTTAGCAACTTCAAGCTTTAATAAAATCGCCCACTTCACACTGGCAATCAGCAACCTCAATCAGCAATTGTAAATTCGTACTTTTAAACTCTTGCTTCAAGGCGTCCTTAACACTGGCAACTTCAAACCTCAGCAACAAATCAAGCTTCAGCCACAACACAAGCAAATTCGCACCTTCTTTAATCAGCAAGTGCGCACCTCCAAAAGTTTCAGCCTTCAACAACTTTGAACTTCAGCAAACTCCTCTTTAAGTCGAAATCTCTTTAGCAATCATTCACTTCAGATTTTGGAACTCAGCAACAAGCTCAAGTCGTCCTTCTCAGCTTCAAATTGAATCCAGCAATACTTCAGCCTTAACAAAAGTTCGAACTCTTCAAGCTTCAGCAATGCTCAACAACAAACTTCAGAGCAAATTCAAATTCTTCAACTGTGAAAAACAAGTGAGAAACTTCTCAATTTTATAGCCAAAAATCGAATTCTAGAAGGAGCCAATTATAGCCAATACATTTAATTTCCACTACTCCACTTCAAAAATTCGAATTTTCCCTCTCTGGTATTTCTGACACTTGTCTCTCGACGTCATGAATCTTGTTCTTCTAGAAGTTCAACTTTGACTGGCATCTTTTAATTTACTTTCGAAAAATTTAATTTAAATTCATCCTTTTAATTCACCAGCCGGAGCTTTGTCACTTGAATTCGAATTTTACTTCTCTTCAGCTCTGGAAAATTTACTTGTGAAGAACTGGATTAAAATCATCTAGGCAACTCACTTTAAATTCGTTGTTCGGAGAAATTCATCTTGAAAGCTCATTTTATTCACTCTGCCTTAGAAAATTTTAAATTATCCCTTAGGAAAATTTCACAGTTTGAGCACTGATTGAATTCTTCACTGAAAAAGTGTTGGTGAAGTGCGGAAGACATGGAAATCCATCTATCATCACAAATGTTTAGTACCCAGAAGAAAATTTTCTCTAGAACGCGATGAATCCATGGGTGCCCAACGAACGGGTTCATTTAATCCTTTAAATTTTGAACCTTAGAAAAAATATTATTCCACTAGTTTAAATTCATTCTTCATCTGTGATCATCCTGCATTCTGACTTGAGAAATTTTTGAATCATCTTGCATTGCCATCATCTAACTTCATCACCGTGAAGTTTGCTCGCGTTCTAAGAAGAATTTCCATCACCTTGATCTCTAGGCGTATTTTCTAAGGAAGAGAATACTTTGCCTTAGAGAATTTTTTTTTTTAAATCACCTTGCACTTTGAAAATTTGCCTTAGAAAATTTTATTTGTTCGCCAGTGGTGGAAATTTCATCAACTTCACTTAGAAAAAATTTTATTCATGAAGGCGCCTAGCACATTTTATTTCTCACTCACCACTTTGCATTTTACTTCACACTTGAAAGGCATTTTATTTAAAGCTCCAACGCCTTAGGAAAAAAAATTTCATCACAACATCTTTATCTCACTTCACATTCTAGGCGCATAGCATACTTGAAGAAAATTTAAAACCACGCCTAGCATTTTGTTTTCACCACTTCACATGCCTTGGGAAAAATTCTCTAACACCTTATAACACTCATCACCCTGGGCGCATATAGCACTTGGAGGAAAATGCGCCTAGCATTTATCTTGCTTTGACCACGCCTTGGAGTATTCACTTACCTTTTACCTCATTTACCACCCTTCATTTACTTTTACAACCTCCAACTTGGGCACATTTGAGCTAGGCAAGAGGATGACTCTTCAACTTCCCTTTTTTGTCTTCACTTGACCTCATTTGGGCGCATTTAGGCATGCATAAAGGATAAAAATTGTTGACTTGTTGACCCCTTTTGAACTTGGGCGCATTTTAGCCTATGTGGTGGATGAAACTTCCCACGCCTTGGAGTGACCCTTCATCTTCCTTGTTTTTGTCTTGACATGGCTTGTTTTGGGCGCATTTCCACCTAGGAGGAGGATGAAAAATGTTGACCACTTTGACTTACTTCTCTTTTGGGCGCATTTCCACCTAGGAGGAGGATGGGCGCATTTGGAGGGGTGAGGAGGATATTCAACACTTAGAAATTTTTTTTTGCTACTCAACTCTCAAGGTGGGCGCATTTTAGCCTAGCAGCAGGATGAAAAGCATTGACTTCTTTGACTTTCTCTAGCTTGGGCGCATTTTGGCCTTGATGAAGGATGGGCGCATTTTACCCCTTGAGCAGGATGAAATTTTGCCTTAGAATATTTTCATGCTTTCTACAGTTTCCGTTGGGCGCATTTGAGCTAGGCAGGAGGATGAGAAATGTTGACTTTCTTTGACTTTCTTGAACTTTGGCGCATTTCACCTGGTGAGCAGAGGACTGAGCAGGACGAGCTTTCATACTTAAAATTTTTTATCACGTCTTCATCAACTTGGGCGCATTTTGCCATGGCTGCAGGATGAAGTTCCAGACTTAGAAATTTTTTTTCTCATTTTCTCCAGTTTATCCATGCCCTGCTATTTATAGTAAGCCCTCTGAATTTTGCATCTCTGAAGCTCAGAACGATTTGAAATTTCAAACACTGCATCCTCACGACCTTGTCACCCCGTTGACACTGCTATTTTTAGTCAGCCTGCTATTTTTAGCCCATTTCTGAAGGTGATTTGCTATAAATAGTAACTGCTTGCTTCTGATAGCTCCACAGCTCTGATTGACTTGAAATTTGAATGACGCGCTCCTCACCACGTGACCTTACTGCTGCATCGGCGCATGCAACTGATTTACTATTTTTAGCCTGTTTCCAAAATGACTTACTATAAATAGTAAGTGCTCCTTTGACTTGAATTTTAAGAAAAGCCTGAAGGATGCTGATCGGGTTTTTACCGCAAAAATTCCTTTACCCCTTTTCGGACTGGAAACCTTAATTTTCTCGTTCCTCTCTGTTTGTCCTCGTTTCTGCATTGCGATCAGCTCGTGATTCTAGGAGGCGGCTGCCGGGACACACCTGCTAGAAATAGTAAGTTCCTTACTGATTGGTTATCTCCTTTTGCATGTCACATCATTGCGTAGCTCTCGAAAAACCCATAAAGAATCATCCGACATGCAAAAGAAATCCTGACATGCAAACCCTAAAATTAGCCTCGGAAGATTGAATTTTGAAAGTCATTATCTCGCTTTGCATGTTATACTGTCGCGAAGGTCTCGAAAAACCCAGAAGGAATATCCAGACATGCAAAGAAAAACTTTGCATCTGAGTCCTGAAATTTGTCCCGGAAGCTGGACTGCTAAAAATAGTAATTTGTCTGTTTCAGCTCAAATTTTGCACGCGAGTGACTTGATGTGTTTTGGACACAGTGTGACTGTCGGAATCTCAAAGAGCCTGCTGGAAACATACTGACAACAATGTTAAGCTCTGTTTTCAATTTATTCACTTCGTTCACCCTTGGACTGACCAGGAAAGATGAAACCCTAATTTTCAGACTTGGTCAATTTTACGCTTAAGCTCAGTGACGGGCACAATCCCCGAAAGGCAGACATCAGAAAAGACACTGAGAAAGAGAGAGGAAGAAACCCAAGCCAAAAGACCAGAATGGAGCAAAAAATAAAGGGGTCCCCATCTTGAATGGGGCGATGTGTGAAAAGGTCACAACACTACCTGGAAATGTGCCCAAGTTGATGAAGAGGCATGGAGAAAATTCTAAGTCCGAGACTTGTCCTCCTGCTTAGGCAAAATGCGCCCATGCTTGGAAAGTCAAAGAAAGTCAAAGAAGTTCGTCCTGCACATATAGCAAATTGCGCCCACCTTGAGAGTTGATAGCAAGAAAATTTTCTAAGTGTAGAACTCATCCTCCACCACCCCCTAAATGCGCCCATCCTGCACATAGGTTAAAATGCGCCCAAAAGGAAGGAGGTCAAAGGAAGTCAACAAAGTTTATCCTTCTCCCTATGCAAAATGCGCCCAAAGGAAGGCATGTGAAGACAAAAACGGGAAGTTGAAGGGTCACAAGATGGCGTTGGAAAAGACTTCATCCTCCTCTCCCTCTCAAATGCGCCCAAGTTCAAAGAAGTCAACAAGTCAACAATTTTCATCCTTCACCTATGTGAAAATGCGCCCAAATGAGGTCAAGTGAAGACAAAAATGGGAAGTTGAAGAGTCATCCTTCATACATGCCTAAATGCGCCCAAGTTGAAGAGAGTAAAAGTGAACGTAGGGTGGTGAATAAGGTAAAGGGGTGAATAAAATACTCCAAGGCGTGGTGAAGACAAGGTAAATGTTAGGCGTGGGCAATACTCCTGTTCAAGTGTTAGATGCGCCCAACGTGGTAAGTGCCAAGGTGTTAAAAAATTATTGTCAAGGGTGAATAAAATGCTAGGCGTGGTTATATTCTTCAAGTATGCTATGCACCTAGGGTGGTGAAATAAAATACAAGATGGTGTTGATGAATATTGCTCAGGCGTTGGAGTTTCAAATGAAAATATTTTTCAAGTAAAATGCAAGGTGATGAGTGAAACAAAGTTGCTAGGTGTTGGAGTTGCAAAACAATAAAATTTTTCCCAAGGCGTTGAAGATGATGGAAGTAAAATATGATGTGCTTGCAGGAAGATCTTCTAAGTGAAATAAAATTTCTCACAGGTGAAATTTTTCTAAGGAAAAAATTTCAAAGTGATTCAAAATTTCTCTAAGGCAAAGTATTTTCTTCCTTAGAAAATACGCCTAGAGCCCAAGGTGATGAATTTTTTTTTTTCTTCTTCTTGAGGCACGAGCAAATTTTCCAGTGACAGAGTCAGAATGATGACAATGCAGGATGAATTTAAAAAAATTTCCAAGTCAGAGCAACACAGGACGATCATAGATGAAGAACGGGTTTAAATTGGTGGAATAATATTTTTCTAAGGTTTAAAAATTTAAAAATTTAAATGAACACGTTCGTTGTGTACCCATGGATTCATCATGTTTCAGAGAAAATTTTCTTCTGGGTACTGGACATTTGTAATGAGGAATGGATTTCTATGTCTTCTACACTTCGCCAACGCTTTTTGGGTGAAGAATTTAATCAGTGCTCAAGTTGTGAAATTTTCCTAAGGAAAAATTTAAAATCTTCTAAGGCAAATTTGAATAAAATGATTTTTGAAAGGAAAATGCTTCGAACGATGAATTCGAAATGAATTGCCTAGATATTTTTGATTGAATTCTTCACTGGTGAATTTTCCAGAGTGTCAAAGGCGATTAAAATTTAAAATTTGCAAGACAGAACTTCGGCTGGCGAATAGAAATTGTTAAATTGATGAGTTTAAATTAAAAAATTTCGAAAGTGAATTCAAAAGATGCCAGTCAAAGTTGAACTTCTAGAAGGTTGAGATTCTTGGACAAGTGTCGGAAATACCAGAGAGGGAAAATTCAAATTCTTGAAGTGGAGTAGTGGAAATTTAATGCACTGGCTATAATTGGCTCTTCCTAGAATTTGATTTTAACTATAAAATTGAGAAGTTTCTCACTTGATTTTCACAGCTAAAGAATTCGATTTGCTCTAAGTTTGATGTTGCTGAGGACTGAGGCTTGGGAGTTCGAAATTTTGCTGAAGACTGAAGGTTGCTGAAGAAATTCGAATTTCAAAGAGGAATTTGCTGAAGTTCGAACTTGCTCTAAGGGTGAAGCTCGATTTTTGAAATTGTCAATACAAGTGAAAAATTTCGATTTGAAGAAGAGTATTGCTGAAGCTTGGAGTGATCATATTGCTGAAGCTGGAAGTGCGCACTTGCTAATTTGCTGAAAGTGTGAAAGTGCGAATTGAGGTCTAGTTGCTGAGTTTTGAAAATTTGAAGTGGACGATTTTATCAAGTTGCTGATTACAAGAGTGAAGTGGGCGATTTTATTAAAGCTTGAGTTGCTAAGTTGCTGAAGTTAAAGCTTACTTAGAAATTTTTCTAAGTATTGAAGCTCGAATTTGTTGAAGAAGTTAAGGTTTGCGAACGAGAAATAACATTGCAACTTCTTGAAGTCGACTGGCAGCCCTACAAAGTATTTTATTTATTTTTCTAAGTGAAATTGCTATGAATGTTTATTGTCATGCAGATGGCTGAGGCAAGGGCGACTAGCAAAGACAACAATGGTACATCTAGGCAAGTAGTTATAAAGAAGTTGAGCAAGACATTTATGCCAGAGTCAAAATTCATTTCAAAGTTGGGCAAGCTGACAGATACCAACTTGGGCTCCGTCAACCTTGAGACTTTCAAGAACAGAATGCTGGGGATTGGTAGTCATCGACCTTCGACTACTTCGCACAACATTGTTCAAAGCGGATTATATGCAGCTGTTGGTTTCCCACCAGCCATTCAATGTTCGGAGTGTATGATGAAGTGCGCTAATTGCTATGAGAAGGATCACAGATCGATCATGTCACCAGATGGACAAGTGCTCGCCAATCTCACTTCTGCTGCCATTGGTGAAGCTTTCGGGATTCTGGTGCACAGGAATATGGTTTACAAATCTAGAGAGCGAGCTGAGCGAATGTATGCTTCTGCATTCGAGAGATGCATGGAGACGATCAACACTCACTGGATGAGCAATTCCAAGCCTTCTCGTACAAAGTTGCCGAGGAAAATTATAGCAGATGACTTGAAGTAGGAGTACTGTGATCTCATCATGATGCTGAGTAGGGTTGGAGGCTGCCCACAGTCATTTATTTTCGAGCCCTGGATGTTCTATTACATCAACCTCGTGCTGGAAGGAAAAGACTACGTCAACTGGGCTGCAATGATTAGTGACAATTTGCACGAGCAGCTCCTGAGCCTGAGAAGAACGAAGACGTTCTATATGAGCTCTTACATCATCTACATGCTGGCACGTATGACGAAGTATAGAGGAATTTCTTACAAGGAACCTGTTGGTTGTGTCTCTCACCAGTTTAAAATTCACGAGGCTTGTCCGTAGTTACACTTGGCTAGTACCACTCATTACAAGCGTGTCAATGACGCCTTCACCATGCATATCACGAGATTGCTTCAGGAGTGGATGCATCACAAAATCTCGAGAGAGGCCCAGGAATTGATTGAAAGGTATGGGTGCTGGTTTATACAATTTCCGAAGTTTTCTTACATAAGGCTGCAAGGTTTTTCATCTTATCCATATAGACTGCCTAAGTACCCAACCAATAGAATTTTAATGTTAGAGATATCTAGGCAATTGGTTGCCTACGATAAAATTCAGAAGAAAAAGAAGGGAGGTGTTGACTTCCCGATTGTCATGGGCAATTCAGATGAAGTGTGTCCTTCATTACAGGCAGCCAGAGAAGCTGAGAGTGAGCTTCAATTTTATCACTTTTCATATCACACCAACCGACAACACTATGATCCGCATAAGAACATCAAATGGGTACTGTCAGAGGAGTTTAAACACAAGGCAAATATTGAGGATTATTGGGCTGATGCATCGGATGAGGTTGAAGTCAGGAAAAGAATGTTCTCTCGGTTGCCAATTAACATGATCAGGGAGTGTGAAGTTGTTCTGGTTCTAGACCAGGTGAATGAGGATATGGACGTTGTCCATCCAGATTATGCAGCAGTGAGAGATACTCCGCTTCCACTCCCGGATTGGTCAGAACCAGAGGTTGCTGACTTGGATACACTTTCTATTCCGGTCTTGACATTTACCAGAGCATGGGTTGACAGGCAGGTGAACAGGTTGAAGAGTAAGTCGATTGCTTTGACTTACAACTTGATGGGAGATCACAGGACACCCACCACCGGCAGGAAGAAACAAATCACACGAGGTCCAGAATCCAGAAGGAAGGAGCCAGTTCGGCAAGAGCCTATTCAACCAGAACCTCCAAGAGTTACAGTTGAATCACCCACGCCATTGGAGACACATTCTCCAAGTATACAGGAGGTTTCTTTGTTTGCTGATCAAAGGAATGCATTGAATCAGGTGCAAGCAGTACAGGAGAATAATCAGCCACCACGGAGAGAATCAGTTGGCCAGAGCGTCAACACACCTAGTAGAGTTGATCAACAGGATGATGAGGGGACTACTACTGACCCTTAGTTTCAGCAAGAGTTAGAGGCGGCTATGGAGGATGATGATGATATAGTTTCAGGAGATACTCAGCCACTTGAGGATGATGAACCTTGCCGGAATGATATAGAAGTTGAACAAGTTCGAGAAGTAGAGGCACGAGAGCAGTAGCCATTTGATATACAGTATACAGTGCCTGATTGGCTTAGGGATAGGATGAGGAGAAGCCCCAGCGAGGAGATTGATCTGGCAGTTGAAATGGAAGAGTTTTTGAACAGGATCAGCGCACCTCCACAGAAGAAGAGAGCACAAAAGTTTTCGAAGATATCAACTGATGAGGATGGTTCCTGCACCCTTCACGTAGCTGTGCCACAGGTTGACTGTGACCGAAATGAAGCAGTGCCAGAAAACTACGTGGTCACAACTTTGGAGTTAGGACGCCCCACAGGTGCGCAAATTGTAGAAGAATGTGATAACTCCTATCATGCCCTCAAGGACAGATTATTCAAGAAGGAAGGAAAGTACAAGAAGTTGAAATGAGAGCATAAGGCTTTAATAGGATATGTGCAGCTGTTGTCTTGTCCTCGTGGGCAGGAGATTCCGGTGATAGAGCTTCCACCTAAGATACCTAGAGAGTCGATTAGTGGCTTGTTGGAGTTAGGGAAGATGGCACAGGAGGCAGACAAGTGGGTCACAAGAGTTCGTGTTGAGACAAAAAAGTTTATGGAGGACCTTGCTCTTGCTTTTCAGCAGGCTTCCGGTATTTTGGCATGGATGGAGGCAGTTGATCAGGCCTGGGGTGATGCTTCCGTTTATCAGGGTAAAGTAATTCAGCGTCTTGAGGCATTGAGACATGTCCCTTTGCAGTTGCTGATTGATGGAGGGGTCATTCAGGGGAATGACAGGTACGACTTCTCTAGATGGTATTCTTCAGCAATCACAGGACGTGGTTTCTTCGACGCGGCACAGGCGGATTCAACCAGGGTACGAAAGGCTATGGCCAATATCATTGATGGAGTTCAAAATACTTTCGAGGCCATATTTGCTAGGTGGTTGAATCCAGATGAGGTAAATGTTGATAATTTGAGGGGTAGGCTGGTGCCTTTCTTTTCTGAGGTGAAGACCTTCGTACAAGATGATTTCGAGAATACTTCTACTTTCTCCACGTTAATCCAGAGCACATAGGATACCTTAGTTGCTTGGAGAAAATCTTGTGCAAGGCATGAGCAGTCTGTTACAGTATTGGAGTTCCAGCTTGAGTGCATTCCACCCATTTTAGTTCAGGAGGTTGAGGTTGTGCTTGGTAGGTTCGTTGAGTTTGCAGCCAGAGAGAAGGAGAACGGGAATGCACTACTGGACGATGATCTTCTAGAAGACTGATTATGGGCATTAATTGCCTTTACTATTTTGGGAGTGAGTGGGAATCTTTGCTCATTTATTGCACCACTCCCCATTCTGGCAGTTTTTAGGGTTAGGGCTGAGGTGGCTTAATCTTAGCCACTCTTTTGATTGTAATCTTAGCCGTCCATTGGACTGGGCTACCTATAAAAGGGGGAGTCCCCCTCAGTTGTAAGACATTAGAATTAGACATCAGACTAGCATTAGATTTGGAGAGTAGAGCAGAGTAGACGTTTTTCTTGATAGCTTAGCATGGTGCGGAGAAGAAAGAAAGTTTTCCCTTTGAAAAATTTTGTGGAGATTGTTGTGTAAAACTTTCATGATAATAGATCTTTTCATTGATGGTGGAAATCGTCTTTGTCATGGATAGCTAGCAAGGTCTCTTCTTCCTTTCGGATCCAAGTAGCTTAAAGTAGCATAATTTTCATTTCATGCAAGTAGTTTACTTTGATGTGTGGTGTTTTATTGAGGTAGCTTCATTTCATTCCATACCACTAGCAGCTTGTTGATGACAAGTTCGCCTTGCGTGGTCCACTGGAGATTATCTTGAGTCTAACTTCGATTGTGGTTTGTATACTTATATGTGTCGTCTTGATGGTATATGTATGCTAAATCATAATTTGAACATCTTTTGCTATCCCTTTGAAGATTGCACTAATTTTGCTGAAGCTGTCCGACGTGAGGCTAGGTGAAATTCGGTTGAAGTCTGCCGAAATTGAGCTCCACATATCTTGCATTTAGAATAGAATATAAGTTTTTTAGGCCCTACACTCATTTACTTTCCGCACATTCCTGGTTAGCTTTAGGAAAACATACTTTATTGCCAAATCATACGTGCAAAATCCCCTTCAAATCATCCATCTGCTGTTAACTGCAAGAATCTTGAACAATTGTGTAAGTCCCCTCGTGAAAACAGCAATTCACATCAAACCAACTGAGGGTATTCTAAGTATTTCGGAACTTTGGAGTTGAACGTGCGAACTTTCTTGCAATTTTAGCGCACAAAATACTTTGATCAAGAGAGAATGGAGTAGCCTTCGGACTATTTTGCTCTGCTGATTGGTGCGGTCATAAAAATCACATCAACAGGTATGAAGCTCCTAGCTTCCTTGATCTACTGCTGAGCGACAATAGAGTGCCTAGTGTTGGTGGTTTGTTACAGAAGAGCTAGGACATTATGAGGGATCTTAAGGAAAATATTGCTAAGGCACAAAATCAGCAGAAACAGTATGCGGATCAGAGGAGGACTGAGAGATCTTTTGAGATTGGAGACATGGTGTATCTGATGTTGTAGCCCTACCATTAGTCCACTCTCAGGAAGAGTGGTGTAGAGAAACTCAAGCCACACTACTATGGTCCCTTCAGGATTATCAAGAGAGTAGGCGAGGTGGCTTACGAGTTGGACCTATCGACGGATAGTGGGGTACACAATGTTTTTCATGTATCACGCCTCAAAAAGGCGTTGGGATATCATGTGATTCCTTCAGCCGTGTTGCCACCCCTGGATGATGAGGGGAAGTTGATTTTAGTACTTGAGGCTATTTTGGATTTTTGAGAGAGACAGCGACAGAGGCGGACCATCCGGGAATATTTAATCAAATGGAAGGATTTGTCGGTAGAGGATGCTACCCGGGAGGGTGAGGAGATCTTGCAACACCTGGAGTTGAGATTGTTTGGGGACAAGCAATTTCAGGGAGGGTGGACTGTAATGTCCCCTCCTAGTTAAACATCATTTGTCTGTGAGATTAGCCTATCATTCTGACCCTCGTAGGCTAATGAGTATGGATAGAGGGTCTTCTGAGGCTTGTATCTTCTCTAGAGTTCAATTGTTTCTAGTTTTGGCTTTCATTTGGTGTTTCCAGGGCTCCATTTGCTATACTTACTAGTTATAGTAAGTCTGAGATTGGTTGAGAGGGACCCTTACTATTTTTAGTAAGGCATTTGGTCACATTTGGATTCACATAGCTACCACTAGTTTCAGTTGGTGTGGTGAAATAATGAGTTTTGAAGGAGTTATTAACATTTAAATGGCTCAAATGATAATTAATTATTAAAAGGTGATATTATAAAGTTATAACTTAACTTTATAACATTACGGTCAATTTATCATTAAAAGGGGGCCAGTTATTGAATTAATATTGGGTGTCTATTCCAAGGTATTAAAAAGTGAAATATTAAATGATGCAAATCTAATAACATTTAATTATTATTAAATGTGCTTTTTGGAGGGAAATCGACTTCTTCATGAAGTTATATATATTCAGCCTTGGGAATCAAGCCTTTTCATTCTTTGAGCATTTGACTTAATGAAAATTGTTTGTGAGAAAGAAGCCTAGGGTTTTAGTCTTTGAGCTATTGGAGAATGATACATTCTTTAGTGTTGCAGCCATTTGAGGTGGTGAAATATCCATTGAATTTGGTATTCAGGAGAACTTCATACAGAGGTTCTAATTGTGCAAATTCAGAGTATTTGATAAAGGGTTTCAAAGCCAAAACGAAGGATTTTGATGTTAGATAGAATAGTAGAATAGAAGCTGAGTATTTGTGATTGTTGGCACAAATTCCAAGGTAGTACGGGCTGCTTTTTGACAGCCATTAATGCAGTAGGGAGGCGGCCCTTGAAGAGGCAATTTTGGTTTGAGCAGGCAGCAAAATTCTAAGAAAATTCCAAGTGGGGTGCCCAGCCATATAGAAGGTGCATCATTACTGGAGGTGAAACCCTTCTTCATTGGGAGGATTGAAATTTCTGAAGGGTTGCTTTTTGGCAGCAATTTCAAACAGCAATCAATATTCTCCATTTCGGGTATGCCATTGTAATCGAAAGCTTGAATTACTCAATAATAAAATTCCTCTATTATTGCAGCAGTAGTTTGTTTTCAGTATTGTCAATTTTCTTTATTTCTTTATGTTTGGCGTCATTATTTATAAAAAATCCAAAAAAGCATAAAACCCTTGAAAATACAAAAAATTACAAAACACAAAAAAACAAAAACAAAAACAATCAGTCACCGCAGTTGAAAGAAGAAGAGTTCTTACACATATATAAATGTAGTCACCAAAAATTGTGAGTACTGGGGATGGAGATGAGGATGCAGTCCACTTTCCTATAATCCAGTTTCCTGGTAACTATGCTTAGTAAATGAAATTTGATAGAATCAATTCTCTTCTTCAAGTATAGACATGAGCTTAAATGGGTAAGTTGAATTAAGCTAATAAACAGTAAACACCTAGAGGTTGACACAATTTGACAAGAGGAGAAAATTAATATGAATATTAGTACATTTTATTGGATTCAAAATTGGGTTGAGTAACCTATTAGACATCTTAGATAATTTTGAAGAAAATTAATTTTCTACCAATTTAGAGATGCTGATTTGTTTAATCACTTAAACTCTTGAATTCTGCAGGGGCATCCCAGAGGATATATCTACTATTATAGAGAGGACAATTGAAGAGGGAGAAGAGGAAAAAATAAATGGAGAGGAATTGGAAAGGGAGCACTTTGAGTTAAGATTTGTAAGTCATGACTAGCCTTTAAGTTTATTTCTGTGGATGTAAAAAGTTCTATCTGTTCAGATATTACATGCCTATAACAAGAGAACAGCTAAAATATGTAAATATATTATTTGTATTAGTGAACCTTATTATTTTCTTGCATGGATAAATCTTTTTATTACACATTAGAGAATGTGAGATTTAAGGAAATCTCTTTGTAAGTAAATTGAGCAGGCTAAAGTTCTGTGACAATAATTCCTTGATACACTTTGTTGTATGTTAAAGAGAGATGATCCAGAAGTGTGTTCACCAACAAGAGCTGCTGGCTGTATTGAAACAGTCAACAATGAGAGCAGTAACTTAGGATCCAATTGCACTTCTTTTGAGATAGTCAATCCTGCATTAAACTTTCAAGAAAATAAGAAAGATCAAACTTCTGTACAAGGAGAAATATTGACTTCTGATGATGAGATTGCTAATCGCGCATTAAACATCCAAGAAAATAAGAAAGATCAAGCTACTGTACAAGGAGAAGCATTGGCTGCTGATGATATAGAATCCCCTGGTGAGGTAGCATTAGAACATCTTGCAGAACCTTTCAAGCCAGCTACTTCTTCAAATGCTTGCAATCATGAAATGAGGTTTAATACAGATAACAATAACTATGAAGGGTGCATGATCGAGCCACAAGAGAATGGACAAGTTTTCTCAGCTAGTGGGAGGGTGGAAACAGCTCCAAATTATGATAAAGGGAGGATTCCAAATGAAAGAGACACCTTCAGTCAAAATCAAAATGCCATGGAACATAAATCTCAAATTGTGAAATCAAATGGACCACTACATTGCTCACAGGTATGTCAGATGCCTTTATCCTGTGTTGTCTATTTGGTAGATTAGATTCTCTTGTTTTTGTAAACTTATTTGCCTTCTCTTTTGAAATGTATAAATATTCTTGGTACTTTTACATTAAAATTAGGGTCATTAAATTATCTTGATCTTACACTTCTTAATGCATTAGTATAGTTGTACCACACTTGTGTTTGAATGCTCAAGCATTGTAGATCTTACTTTCCACAAACCTATTGGACGCAGCTTGGAATTTTTAACTAATTGGGAAGTTGATGAATCAGAATGCACGTTGATTTTTCACCTTTTCAAGAACAAAAATCAGTATCTGATCAGTACCTAATTTATTTTTCACTATGTTACAAACTAATTCAAACTTTGTCAAATTATTATACATTCTAAACTCCTCCTTTAGATGTTAAAGGATGACTGTCTTCACCTGGAGCAAAATCTAAAGAAAAGAAATGGTTAGAGATCTTGCATGAATTTATACTTTATAACCTAATGCGGTGTGATGATTAAACATTAAATTACCTTTTCTTTAACCTGCACCTCAATAGAAAATTATGTGCACACACAAACTGTAATGTCCCTTATTGGAACACTTGTAAAATATGATTTAGTTTTGCAATATATTTGATAAATGAACAATCTTTAGATAAGATAAGTAGATAATCTGTAATGTCCCCGTTTTAGCTGACATTGTTTGTTGAGGAGTGAGCCTATCATTTTGACCCTCGTAGGCTGACAAATGTAATGAGAGGGTCTTCCTTGGCAGTTATCTAGAGTTTCAGGACGTTACTCCTTTAGTTGGTTCAGGTTTGGGCCTTTGCAGAGGCTTCCAGAGTGATATTCAGGCACTTACTATTTATAGTAAGTCAGGCCGGCAGGGGTTACTATTTTTGGTAGGGCACCTGGCTCAGCTAGTCTTCTCAGTTTCGACCCAGTTTGACAATTTGTTGAGCAAACGAGGAATAACGGAGCATTTAATAATAATTAAATTATTATTATTATGACTTTATATTATAAAGTCACTTTAAGTGAAATATTAAAGTTATTAATTAATTAAATGGCTTATTATAAAGTATTTAATGACTTTATAATGAAAGGGGTGAATTATTTATTTAAATGAGTATTTATTACTCATTAAAGTGAAAGCCATTATTTGATTAATTTGCCTAAGTCAGAAAAGGGCGAAATTATTATTATTAAATGCATTTTAGTTGCTTTTTTGAAGGGGGTCGAACTTCTAAGAGAGATTATATATTTTCTCAAGACATAATAGAACTCATTATTGATTGATTATTCAAATTTTGTCTTTTCTCTCTGAGAACATTTGGAGTTGGAGAAACGAAGGTTTCTGCAATTAGGTTTTGGAGAACGTTAACTCTTCAGAATCAGACATACTGAGGCTGTAAAATACCAGTTGAAGATTGTCAGTTGAGTGGCTTCACACAGGAGTCATTACAGAGCATATTTGAGAAGTTTTATTCAAGTTTCTTGAGCAGTTTGTAAGGGTTTGCTGATTTTCTACAGTATCCGCTACGGTGCTGATCTGCTATAGTAACCGCTACAGTGCACGTGAATAGCGACGCTACAGTGCACGTGAACAGTAATGCTACAGTACACGTGAATAGTAACGCTACAGTACCTTTGTGCTTATTGAATCGATTCAAGAAGGGGTTTTGAAGAAGATTATTCATCAATCATTTGAGGCGACTTCCAGAGATCCATTTACAGTATTTGGCAAATCATTTAGAGTGGTACGGATTATTTGTTGCTGCTGGTTGGGCCGTACTTTTGTACCAGCAAGGGCCGTACTTTTTATACTGGAGAACACACCTCCCCTTTTGGTCTTCTATCATCTGCAAGTTGGGTGCCTAGGTCTCTGGGGTCTTCTGCATCGTTCTGAGGCTGGAGATTTGGGATCTGGAGCTAGCCGTACCTCTTCTTCATTATTTTATGGCAGCTGCAATATCCAGGTTCTTCATAATAAAAGTTGTTGCCTTTTTGTCTACTTGTTGATTTTTCATAGTTGTAATCATTCAGCATGATGAATAAACTATCTGGCAACGAGATTTGATCTATATTATGTGGTATTTATGCATTTAGTATTTTATATAAATTTTCCAGTCATTTCCTTGCAAAATCGCATTTCTCTCTTTACTGCAAAAACACCAAAAAATCACAAATTCAGAAAACAAAACAAAAACCTCAGTATTATTGGCCAGTGATCGAGATGAGAGACACCTGGTCTCTTACATAATCTTATCTTAGATGGATATCGAATAGTATAAATTATTATAATTCTTCTTTCAATATAAGCATAAGTCTGATAAGGTCTTGACTCTTGACAAGAAGGAATCAAATTTACCTTCTTGAAGATAGTCCAACATGGAAGACTCTATTGAATATTATTATCATGCATATTCCTTCTTGACTATGCCTCTGATTTGCATGTGAGAGTATTAATTTGATCCTTATCTATATCCAAATTGCTGTTCCTGAATTCTTCACTAAAACCATGCATTAGTTTTGAATATATATCTGCATACATAACATCGATTTACAGGCCTTGGAACTTGAATGCCTTTCCCGATTGATATCCTTATACTTGTGCATCTTACTTTGGAGTCCTTTTTGATTTATGTACTTGAAACGTATACTTCCATATTATAAATTTCTACTCATATAGAGAAATTCCACAATAGGAAATTTAATAATAAAAATAAGTTTGAATCTTACCTATTCCTTTTACCCACACTTTCATCTTCCTTAAATTTCATTTAATGTGCCTCTTCATAAAGGAGGCGTCTCTTATTTGATTCATGCCTTTTCATTATATTTTTAAGTGGGACAACTTTGCTTTTGTATGGAGGCGCGCTTCTTAGGTAGTTGGCTCATTTATTAATCTTCATTTATTTTAATTTAAGCTTCCTTTAAGGAAGTCGGTCCCTTTGAAAGTATTCGCAGCCTTTTAAGTGTTTTGACTTTGATAAAAGGAGTCAGCTAGCATGAATATAACCTGATTCACTATTCTGCCCATAGTCCTACATCCCCCAATACTCCTGACCATAGACACGACTTAACAACCATAATGGCTTGATAAGATTCTCTGCCATTTACTATATGCCACAATAAAGAACTAGCAAATACTTGATAACATTCATCCGGCAATGTTAAAGGCGCCAGGATGAGTAAAGAGTGTAATAATTGACATTAGCAGCAATATTCAACAAGACCCAATAACCTTTGTACACCCAAATCGGCTCCATTAATCAATGAGTTATTCACTATCCCACTAATAATAATATGCCCCTCCCAAATAACACTCAACTTCGTCAATAATATTTTATGAATTGCCAGAATAATCATGAGTCGCCCAACTGATCAATCACCAATAATTGCCTCTCTTAGATAATAACCGTCCAACAACCATAACTTCTGATTAAATATCAATATTCAACATATATATATAATTGATTGTCAAAATGGGACATTACGAATCCTCCTGCCCAAGATTGCTTTCCCTTGAGCAATCTTAAATCATCATGTCAATACTGGGGTCCCAAATAACCCTGTAGAATGCTTCAACACATATCCATTGCTTCATGTTGATGCCATTTAACTCATAAGGTTTGTGAAACTCCATCACACCATGAAGCAATTCCATGTCATTCAATATAATTCATCATAGAAATTCCTGGGTCCCAAGGTTGGTAGTACCATCCAGTCAAAACATAATCTTGTTGATCATTGGTAAAGATGATCTCTAGAAAACTACCAAGGAGAAGAATAATCCAATGGTGTACAAACTCCTTATACGAATGTACTTTTATAAGAGTGAATGTACTATATTCATCATAGGTCATCTTACTTTTGTTGGGTGAAAATTATGTAATCAGCTTTTCGATAGATTACACAACTTGGACTTCAGCCACAGCTATGTGAGATGTGAATCTCTCCTCTCGGAAAGGGGAGGCGCCCTTCTTACTGCTAACAGAAGCGATAGTAAATCAAACAAGTAATTACAAAATGTACACGAAATTCACGGAGTGGGGGGGGTGTGTTACATTCATACTTCTCTCTTTTTTCAGAGAAGATGTTTACAATGCTTCACTGTTGGAAGTTTACAATTCTTATTAACTTGAAACTAACAACTAGCAGTAATACCAATACCTCTATCTCGTCAAAGCGAAGCGTAGAGATACCAGAAGTGATTAATAATAGACAAATAAAGTAAAAAGGAAAGCTCACGAAGGCACAAAGTCGTTCCGTAGCTTTATCAATGTTGGATCTCTGTAGATATACCGTTTGTCGCGTTAGAAGCACAAAGTCTTGTAGATCATCCAACAAAAGTATCCAAGAGTATGAACGATTACAAGCACAAAGTCTTGTAGATCACTCAACCAGAACATGCAAGAGCATGAATGATTACAAGCACAAAGTCTTGTAGATCATTCAACCGAATGATAAACAAAAATAACAATGCAATCTAAATAATAGATGTAACACAAAGTTTACATCAATTACTTAGAGTCCTTCAGATTCTTCAAACCGATCACTACCAAATAAGATCAACTCACAAAAGTATCGAATCCAACGCAAAGTTTGGCTTGCAATCCTCTTCCTTATTGATCAGATTTCATTCACAAAGTATGAACGCAAAGTTTCACAAATTTGTTTCAAAAAGGGCAGCACTTCGTTGCAAAACACTAAAGGATAATTTACAATGAAAATCCCTCACATTATATAGAAAGAGGGATGAGCAAAATTAGGAAAGAGATTGAGAAAATTAAGGAAAGTTAGGTGAGCGATTTTAGGAGATCTCACCTAACTTTGACCAAAGTCAAAGTGTAATTTGTTTTCAAAATATTACATCTTTGAACTTGGTGTAATTACAATTTACAAAAGGACATTCGAAAATGTCGAGAAATATTTACAAGATGCATAATGGGATGCACCGAAAATGTCTAACACTGGAGAATAGGAAGCTTCTTCATGTTTCCTTGCTTGGGCGCGGAGTCTTCATACTTCTTCCTGGTCTCCAGCATGAACTTTTTATTTGGAAGAACCAAGATCAAAGGACATCACCTTCGGGATCACTTGACGAGATCTGTGGAGAAACTGCAAGGATGGTGAATCAACAGGCATTAGCAGAAAAAGTAGCATTGGGAAGCGTGAAATGAGCAAAGATGATGGGAAAGCGTGGAGCGGATGACAAGGCACGCAAAACGATGCGGGAGTGAAGAAACGGGGTCCGGAATGGAAAGAGAGCGAGTTTGAAGAGACTAAGATAAAAACTGCCAAAAGTGTAAAGGTGCTAAAATTCAGCACCATTGCACAAAAAATGACTAAGTCTGGAAGAAAAGTGCAAAGGTGCTGAAATTCAGCACCATTGCACAAAAAATGACTAAGTCTGGAAGAAAAGTGCAAAGGTGCTGAAATTCAGCACCATTGCACAAAAAATGACTAAGTCTAAAAAAAAGTGTAAGGGTGCTAAAATTCAGCGCCCTTACATTTTAGAAATTCTAGTTTTGATGCAGGGGCGCTAAATTTTAGCGCCCTTACATCTCTCAGAGTTAGAATTATTTTGACATGTTCAACATGTCAGGGCGCTAAATTTTAGTGCTTCTGCATCTGAGACATGATTTTGGAAAACGGATGTAATGGTGAATGAAAACGGCGCTCGGGGTTTGCAAAGTGTTTGTCTGCATGGAGTTGCCATCGAAATTGGAGAATAAAGAGAGAGCAAGGGTAACAACTTACAAAGATGAAACGCGAAAAACGCTGGAGAGGGATGTCGAAAAACTCAAAAAACGTATTTGCAGTTTGAAGAAAACTCGCCCAACATGAAGAGAGGAAGAACTAAAATCATAAACAATGAAAATGGCGAACTAAAACACTTTTAAGTGAAAGAGAAAATCGAAAACCTAACTCAAGTCGAGCAATAAATTTAGGCACGAAAAGTGGCACGATTGACGAAAAACGCGAAAATCATGAAGAAACGTGCCAGGGCCAAAAAAAGTTTAAGTGTTAGGAAAAAGTGTAATGGCGCTAAAATTTAGAGCTATTACATTTTGGAAAAATTTCACTTTCATGCAGAGGCGCTAAATTTTAGCGCCCTTGAACTTTTCAGACTTAGCCAAATTTTGGCCTTCAGAGCAGGAGCGCACTTTTTCAGTGCCACTGCATTTTTCGCAATTCGCTAAGTACGAACAGTGAGACTTCGCGAAGGAGCTCGTTTCGAAGGTCTTCGCGAGGCGAACATGGGGGAATGCTCGAATTGACTATTCGAGACTTTGGAATGCATTTCGAGGTGGCTTGAAAATCACTTCGTTATGCGTACTTGAACTTCACGAATCCTAGGAAACGGACAAGTTTCGTAGGGGGGTTATCCGTGGAACGAGCGCTGCTAGATTCCGTGATAACAGCAGGCTCCTGTTGGGGATCTTCCTTCAACCGTTCTTTGAAACGAATGAAGGGAGAAGAACTCCAGAATTCAAGTGCCTTTATCCATTGGGCTTGGAGTCAGGTGACAATGACGAAAAACAAATTTACGAAAACAAGACGCAAACTTATGCAAATGCACTTATTGAAAAGGGAAAAACCTACCTAATTAAAACTAGCCATTAATGAGACCTTCTCAAATGAAACCGTTCACAGGTTCAACAAAATAGTTGCCTTTCTTCAGCAGCTTGCAAGGCCTTCCATGATCATTAGCAGCTACATGTAGATGAGGTTGAAGCATTGCTTCATGAAAGAGATGAACAGGTTCAGCTACCTTTGAAAATATTATGGATATACTGCTGCTCCAAAATAAATCATTGAATCCAGGCTGCTCCTGTGCATCTACAAATATATCTTTAACTGCATCCTCAAGTTTATCTTCACGCTCAGGTGCAAGTGGAACCTCTGTCTTCCCATTGGCCTCCAACCAAGCAAGATGTCTTATGGGACATTCCCTTGATCGATCAAAGATTGAATGCTTCTTACCAGTTGCTACCTCAACAACTGATTCATCAACCATGGCAACCTCATGCTGATTGGGATGATCTCCTTCATGTGACTCAAATGAAGATATGATTGCATTGCATACCTCAATATGATGTTCACCATCCTCAGACTTGGGAAAATCTGAATTATTTATAAGAAGGTCCTCACGTGACACAGATGCATTCTTTTCAACTTGACTGAAACCTGCATGCATGTCCATCTTTTCAGATCTCAAGAAAAGATTATTTTCATTCACTTGAACTTCAACAAAATGACTTTCATCATTTTGCTCTTCATCAATGGCTTTCTGAGACTGCATAAACCAGAATTGGGAGTCGCCAGCTATGTCTACTTCCTTTTCTCGGAAGAGAACAGCGAGATCACTTGGATCGGAGTCAGGATGCTTCACTGCTCCTTTTACTAATGGTACCTCAAGAGCAAGCCTCTTTGGAGGTGAAGATAACTTGTGTTGATTACCAACAGCAAAATTATGAGCAGTATTTGAAATTGACCTCCTTGGTACGTCCTTGCAAGGCACAGAAAACATGCCTTGAGCTAACTGCTTTTTGAGGTCAAATAGCTCATTTGCCAACCTTTGCACCATAGGATCCCTCCTTGTGATGGAAGAAAATAACTCCAAAGAAGAGCTTTCTTCAGATTCATCTGAGTCAATTTTTATTTGCCCAGCAAGAATGAGATCATCTTCAATTTTTGTCGCCAAGGTCTGCACAACTGCAAGAGTAGCTGGAGGTGCTCTTCTCAACAGGAAACCAACCTCAGGCACTTGAGCATTTACAAAGAAACATTTCAAGTTCTCAGTTGTAGGTTGAGCAACCGTTGGAATTCTTCGTGTCAACTTGTGGAAGTGAGCAATGAACTCGCGCATAGGCATGTGAGATTCCTTCTTCAACTGGGTGAGCTGAGCCAACAAAGCATGAGCATCTTCAGGAGGCTTGAACCTTTCTTCAAACTTGGCTATGAGAGTTACTCAGAGCAGGAGCGCACTTTTTCAGTGCCATTGCATTTTTCGCAATTCGCTAAGTACGAACAGTGAGACTTCGCGAAAGAGCTCGTTTCGAAGGTCTTCGCGAGGCGAACATGGGGGAATGCTCGAATTGAATATTCGAGACTTTGGAACGCATTTCGAGGTGGCTTGAAAATCACTTCGTTATGCGTACTTGAACTTCACGAATCCTAGGAAACAGACAAGTTTCGTAGGGGGGTTATCCGTGGAACGAGCGCTGCTAGATTCCGTGATAACAACTTTCAACAAATGTTGACTCCCAAATGATTCCAGGATTCCAATTTAGCCTTAGAAGTGAACCATCACGTTGATGTTGCGCTACTCTGATTTTAATGATTTGCTTCTCATACTCAAACTACCTCCATCTCGTTTGGAATCCCAACTTCAGACTGAAATAGATATCATTGTTGGTCTCATACCTGATTAATGGCAAAAGAACTTTGTTCAACCATAGAATCACAATCTCGACACATTCCCTCAAGATGTCAAAGGAAAAATTGCCAATTCTCCAACTTATTGCAATTATGAATGCTCTAGAATGTTGGTAAAAAATAGGGTTCACTGTGGAGGAGATGGAGATCTGAATTTATCTTGGAGAGTTCGTCATTTTAAGCTTCCTCCACTTTATCAATGGTTTAAAATCCACTTGATCACAAACTAATGGTATTAGTGTAGAGAAACCAGGGTAGTGGTGAACTATTGGTAACCTCATAGGAGGTATGTGTATAGGTGTTGTCGGAGAATCACCCTTTCTTTCTTTCACACCTAAACATATTAAATTTGATCTTTGATCTAAAGAGTGAATCCAACTTATTGACTTGTCATGAATTGCAATCTCTTGCAATTTGATTGAAGAGAGATTGGTGATAGCATTGCTTGAGTTTGTCTTGGTGCTCCAAGCTTGTATCAACACTTCATTTATAGGAAATGCACCGGGGTCCCAAGTTCTACGGTTGTCTTCAATCTTGTCACGAAATTCATGAAAAACTTCTTTATTCAACTCAAAGAGTGAGTTGGCATAAGTCTCATTCGCTTCAACACCAAACAAGGTTTTATTAACAATCTGAAAGTTATCCTTAGTTCCTAACTTACACCCTTCTATTTCTAAACTTTATTATTTGATTTTTCTGGACAATGGTTCGAGTCATAGGTCTTATCTATTTCATCCTATTCCTTAGTCTCATTTCTTCCTTTGTCTTCTTGCTCCTTGAAGTGTTTAGTTACTTTATTCTAATTTCTTGCATCTCATAATGCTTGATGATCATATATCAATTTAGCTTCTATGTGCTTGTGTAGGGCCTCATGCCCTTTAGTGAAATATCCCCCTTAGTTTTTTCACATAAACTTCACCCGATAGCATTAGCATAAGCAAACTGGAAGTAACCCTTCACTTTCTGATCACCCAGATCCCGAAGTGGGCATGGTGAGAGTATACCGTGTAAGGGGATTTGATTACAATATTGAAAATGTAGGAAGTACAAGAGCTATTGGCGGCAAGCCAGCCAATAGAGAAAATGTAAATACTAGGTGACAAACCAACCTCTTCCACTTTTCAGCGAGCTATTGGAAAGTAAATGAAAGCAAAGAAATTGGTGGTATAGCCAACCACTTCCACTTTTCAGCGGGCAACAGAAAGTAAACAAAAACTCAACCACTTATCCAGTAGGAGTGAAATACAAAATACTGAAAGAGAAAGCTGATTAGTACTACTAAATTAGTGTTACAATATGGCGTTAGATTCAATACAATATGGGAGAACCAAACCAAAATGAATCCCAAGTGTTAGGAAACCATCTCAATGATATTACAATGACTAGGCATCATGTTATAATGATAAAATACTAAAATTACCAGGTCTGATATGAAGGAGCAACAGTCTGATATGAAAGTACGTGCATGAATTCCAACCAGCCACCTTCAAATGTTCATATCTCCTCAACCACAGCTCGAAATGACTTCAAATAAGTGGCAAATGACCCCTCTCAGCTAGGCATCCAAGTTCATGAAGCAAGACATCGCCAAAAGGTCTGCAAATCAAAGGAACATTTCCCAATGCATCAAAACCAAGGATGTAAAGTGCCTTGCCAAATCTGACCCAAATTTTCTTAATTTTTGCTTTGGGAATTTTGACAAACACTTGTCTTGCAAATTGTTTTCTGCTGGTAAGTGTTTTTTTCTGTTTTGTTTCACTAGCAATGCCAAAAGACTTCAAATGCAATAAAGATGCAATGCAAGTATTTTTGGATTTTTCTATGCAAGAAGATGACTGAAAACTTTATGCAAATATGGAGCTACAACACTTTGACATTTTGACAAACATTTTGAGAGCAAACTCCATGAATTGATATTTTGAAGCTCCATGTAATGTCCCTTGCTATTGTTGGCTTAAATTTTCAGTTTTTAGCTATTGGACATTTCGTCAAACACTTGTCCTGAAAGTTGCCTTTGACTGATATAATTTTCCGTTTGTGTTTCTCCCTTGAATTTGTAGTTGAAATACATAAAGGACTTAACTAAACAATGCCAAATGTGTTCAATTGCAACTAGAATGAAGTGCAGATATGTTTTTGGTATTTTCAATGCAAATAGATGACTTAACTCTAAGCAAATGATTAGCTACAGCAAGATGACATTTCGTCATACAATTGGCATGCATCTACATATGCAAATGTCGAGTTACAGCAACTAGGCACTAGGCACTAGCACTTCGTCATACACTTTCAATGCAACCTATCAATGCAAAGATCATCTACAACAAGTAGACATTTTGACAAACAATTTGCTGCTAAATACCCACTCCACTAACATGATATTGCAACTGAAATCACAACTGGTTACAATGTGGAAGTGATATGTCAATGATTACAATGCTGTCCAAAATCAGACCTTATCAAATATGCTCTTTGACTGACTTCTTACATGTGCAAAACTACTAGACTTTCATGACTGAAACTACAATGATGTATCACTGTTGTTAGGACAGCGAACAGTCCTAACTCATTACAATGCAAATGAAGCAATTAATGCAAAATACAACCAATCTTTTGAACCTGAGAAAGTTTCCTAGACTGATGTTGATGGAGCAATGGCCTGAATGTAATCGAATTCTTCCTTAGAGGCAGCAGCTAAGATAGAAGGAGGTCAGCGATCCAATGTAGAGACACAAGTAATTTTTATCTGCCTTTTTATCTCCAAATCGAACTCCTCAAGGCAGTGCCACCCTTACTGATGAGTCATGATTTTTACCTCCAAGCAACAATTGAAATTGACCTCCCTTTGGATGCCAAGAATTCGCCACCAAGCATGAAATCGTCCACTACCACAGTCTAACAAATTCTCCACAATCGTCCTTCCTCAAGATGAAATCGATAGTCTCCTTGACTGTAAAATAACTTCACCAAATCTTCAAGTGAACTTCAAATCGATATTCCCTTATGATCAAAATTTGGCCAAAGGCCACAAAATTTGCACAAATGAAGAAGACTGAAAATATCTCCTCCTCTCAAGAATATTGATCACAGCAATACATCAGCTGTTGTATCAAACGAAATAATCTTTGCAACAATAAACCAGCTGCTGCAATGATGAAGATGTGATAATAAATCAACTATCACACCAAATCAGCTAGGGCAATAATACATCTGCTATTGCACTTGTCAATCTCTCCAACAAAGCACTTGTAGAAACCCTAGATGGATTTCTCAACACTCCAGCTAGGGTTGATCTTTCACAACCGAACCTGGTACTCTAGAGTCTTCAAACCTTCGAGCAAGCAAAGCATTTAGCTTCTTACCAAACTGGTAATGAGAATAGAATTCAAGTCAAGCATGCCTAAATGCTATGCCAACAACGCCTTATAAATATATTTATTTTAAGTCACTTTATTCAATTAATTAAATATAAATTCATATTTTAATTTTACATTATTGAAATAACTTTATAAATAATTAATATAATACTTACTCTCTTATTTCTCCTGTTTAGCCTTCGGGAATAAAAAAAGGCTAAATGCTCATCAAGGTGGCTATCGAAAAGGGGACATGATACTCCAATGATTACAATACTGATCGACCTTATGTGAGACCAATTGTATGCAAACTAAATATGAAATATTCCGAGCCAAATTTTTTCGATTTTTTACAATTTCAAATTACAAGCACCCGTTAAGGTTAGATGATAAACCAAAACGTACTGAAGCAACTCTAACCAGTATGTACACCAGGATCCCGATGTGGGCAAGGTGTGAGCATTGGTCAGAGGATCTGAATCAAACTGCTTATGCAAAAAGCAACTCTAACCAAGAATGGCGCCGATGATGGCGAGCATATGGTCAGAGGATCTTCTACTCTAAATACTGAAAGGGAACTCAACGTCAAGTATGTGCTACCCAATCCAATGCGGAGTGAGGGGCGACCATATGACGGAGTGATTACAATAACAATGCTTGAAAGAGAAATGCTGAAAGCTGAAAACACTCAACACCCAGAATGTGCTTGCTAACCCAGAATGGGAGAGTAGCTACCATAGGGCGGAGATTTATCTATTACAACAAGAACTGAAGGAAGAATAAGTATTACAATAACGATGAGCAATAATAAGAACAACTGGTCAGTACTACTGCCAGCTTACAAAGATGTCATTGCCTGCAATATCAAGACTTAAGATGCTCTTTCAAATGATGCATTCAACAAGGAAGCTTCTGCAAAGTATACAATGAAATCTCAACACCAACCAGATAAGGAAGATGCAGATTTCTTAAACTGTCATACAAATCTGCACTTTTTGTCATAAAACCAGCAACCTATGAATTTACTCATATGCTCATAACTCTCTCATTTCTCACCCAAATGATCTCAAATCTGATGCAATAGACCCTCAAAATGATGGCGCCTAACTTAGTAATAAGAAATGGCATCTAAAAATGGTTATTAATTACTGACACGAATCCCAATGCACTCTAGAAAGTTCGGCCTTCAAGGAATGACGGATTTGCATTATAAAATCATAAGCTTCGTATTAAAATCTGCAAATATTCATGAAGGGGCGCCCTTACCAATAAGATGCAATGACACAATACCCAGAACGAGATTATTTTTGTTTTCTGATTTACAAATGAAAACACGGATCTGCTGTAGCTTAAAATGCAAAATGCTGAAACCCACTAATATGCAAAACAGATCTAATAATGCACAAGCTGAAACAATGCTCAAAACTAAATGCAAACTCACAAATCTATCTTAAATCACCACTAGTCGCTGTCTTTCAAGCGAGAAGCAATGCCCAAGCTAGGAGGCCTTCATTCCTCGAAGCAATCCCAAAGCCAATCCGGCAGCATAACATTCCTGTAGATAAAAGATACCCAAATGATGATCCAAGTCTTCCTTTTATAATTTCAGGTTGACTTCTCGAAACCCTAAACTCCTCTCAAAGTCAAAAACCCTAATCTCCTCAAAGATGGCGTCCTTTTCCTTCAAGTTGAATATTCACTTTTAAAATAAATTCAATACTTTAATAAATGCGCCCACCTTATATCTTGATTTGACTTTGGATAAAATATAAAATAATCCTTAATGAGGCGCCACCCTCAAAAAGACCACTTTTCAAAACAACATAAAGTCAATAGACTAGGCCAAGGGGTCAACGTTCGAATAAAATATTAAAACGTGACTTTTAATTAAATATATCAACTTATCTCTCCAATTGTGCCCTGAAGCCAATAATGACCAAGTCAACTGACCAAACTGAAGTAGGAAGTCAACCAAGCTGAACCCAACTGAAAAACTGCCAGAAATAGAATTTACTAAAAATAGTAAATTCCTGAAGATGCTCAGAAAGCCGAGATGAACATACCACTGCGAAGCTCTCTGAAAACCCAGAAAGAATCCGCCATTGAATCCACTAACTCTGAGCAAGGACATCCTTAAAAATAGGAAACCCTAATTTTACCTTCCGACTAGCCTTCGGGTTCCTAGAAAAAAGGCCAACGGTCACTGGAAAGATCAGGTTTGAGAAGGGGACATTACAAAATACCACTCAAACCTAATCAGCAACTCCACTATATGCAGATTTAGTTATTATAAGAATACAAATATTTAATATTACAATGTGAATATCACTGTATGATAGCAATTAACTTCTAACAGTCCAGCCTCTACATGAAATGCAAATGTCACCTAGAAATGATATTACAATGAAGATGTAATCGACTGAAACAACAACCCGGAGATGTCAATTGGAAGAAGCTATGGAATCAATGAAGAAGCCAGTTTAATCTTCCCCTAAATCGTCCCTCTTTGTCTCAAGATGTAGCACCTGTGATTCTTGACAGCCTGTGTCCCTTTTCCAAATAAAATCGATATTGAATTTGCTTCCAACTTTAAAATTGAACCTGAAAACACTGCCGGTGTGTGCGCACAGGTTTGTCAATGAAAGACTCCCAAAATGCTTCTAAGAGGCTGCGCCAAAAATCCAAGTAGTGCCACAATTTTTCAAATAGAAAATGACAAAAATTGACTTCCTCTTGAAACTGAAAATCATCCTCCAAACCGTAAATTTGAGTTCCTCCAAACTAAAGATAATTTCCAGCAATCTGCAATTACATTCTATAGAAGTCGACCTCCAACAAAACTGAAAATGATTATCAAAATCAGCAAATATTTTCTCCAATATCTAATTCTTCAATTCACCCAAAATTTGGTCATAGACCACTAAATTTTGCTCCAATTGGAAGACTAAAGTATCTCCCACTCAATTCCAGCTAGGGTTCATGTTGCACAACCGAACCTAGTATCCTAGAGTCTTCATACCCTTGGATAATGCAAGCAATCAAACTCTTCACCACACAGGTATGAAAATAGATGAACTCAAGATATGATCAATTGCTTGCAATGAGCTCCTTATAAAGAATTCACAATCACCTCCAAGAAGCTTCTAGAAAATAATATTATTTATTTTAGTCACTTTATTAAATTAATTAAATATAAAGCTATTTTAAGATATTAATTTATTGAGATAACTTTACAAATAATTAATTTAATATTTATTCCCTCATTTCTCCTGTTTAGCCTTCGGGAATAAATAAAGGCTACTAAGAAGGGGACATTACAATTCTCCCTTCCCGAAATTGCTTGTCCCCAAGCAATTGCAAACTGGGATGCTGTAGAATATTCTCTCCTTCCCACGTGGCATCCTCTCCTGGCAAGTCTCTCCATCTCACCAAATACTCCTTCACCACCATGTTCTTCAATCTCTTCTCTCGGGTATCAATTATCTTCTTAAGAATGAGGACCAACTGTCCCTCCTCATCTAACGGTGGCAACTCTGATGAAGAAGTAACATGCTGTCCAAGTGCCTTCTTGAGGCATGAAAGATGAAATACGTTATGAATCTTGCTGCTCTTGGCAGCTCCAACTCATATCCTACCTCTCCCACACGCCTAATAACTCTGTGTGGTCCATAAAACCTGGGCTTGAGCTTCTCCGCACCGCTCTTCTTCAAAGAAGACTGTCTATAGGGCTGCAAATGAAGGTAGACCAGATCACCCACTTCAAAATTGCGCTCAACCCTATGTCTATCAGCATAAGTCTTTTGCCGATTCTGTGCCACCTACAAGTTATCCTTGAGTTCTCTCAAGATGTCCTGACTCTCCTGGATCCCATCCTTGGCCTTAGGGGCTCTACTCTCTCGAAAAGCCAAGTCCATGAATGATGGTGCATCATATCCATATAGAGCTCGGAAGGAGACATCCCAATAGACTTATGATAAGTGGTATTATAACAATACTCTTCCAAGTGCAACCACTTAATCCATGCCCTTTGTTGTCTCGAGATATAGTTGCGCAAGTACCCCTCAACCCACTTATTCACAATCTCTGTCTGACCATTTGTTTGAGGATGGTAACTCATGCTTGGTATCCAATAGCCAATCGAGATCTCCCTAGTTGTTTGCTAACTTTGAAGGCCAATGCATGATTGAATAGGATATTGCTAAATATATATGTGTTGAATTCTTTGATGAAGACTTTAATATCTTGTCAAAATCATTGAATACTGAAGTCAAAGTTTCCATTCTTTATCTGTGATGATTGCCTCTGGCGTTAGCTCGATATTATATTTGAAGAACAAAGTCGTTTGCAAATATCTATCGATAACAATAGATTGTTGATGATGAAAGATGATAAACGGGAGCTCCTTGAACACATTGCTTAATCGGCTATCTTCAAAGAAATATATGTTGTTGAGTTTTCATACATAGCGATCAAAAGCAGCAATATAATATTAAAGAAAGGAAATATTAAGGCATCGATTTGTTAAGAGATTTTAAGTCAACAATGAATTAAGTTTCAAAGGCAACAATTAAAGGTGTTACCAAAGGATGCCTCCCTTGATTATCATGTTTCCTTCATGAAGTGTTACCTCTCTTCATTAGAGGCATAAATTATAAATAGAAGGTCAAGATGGGAGTCAAAGGTAGGAATATTGTAGAATAAAATAAATATTTTCACAGCAGTGCAAGTGCTCTATACAAGCCACAACCAGTTGATGGGATGGACGCATAGTTAATCGGATAATTAATCAGACACAACACCTAGGAGAATTGCATAAATTTAAGGGTAATTTCAGAAACAACAAACTAATAGAGGTCTAAAGCTCTTACATATTCCAAAGCATGATTTAAATGAATAAATCAGAAACAAGAAGTATATTCTATTGGCAAATTTCCATTATTGAACTAGTAATTGAATCAAACTTTATTATTCAAAATTCATATTAGCAATTGGCCTCATAATACTTTCTCCTATAAATATATGAGTAATAGTGTAAATCTGTCAAGAGTGTCGGTGAGCGACAATTAATGATTATCGGCTTCGTTGTAATCTGCAAATCATACAGTGGTAGAATTGATAATAAAGTGTTATATCAATAATTCATTCTCTGTCATTTATAATTTGGAAACTCAGTTAGCTTACCTCAATAATATTGGATGACAACCATTGTCAATCCAATAAGAAATAAATCGAAAATCTATCGATCCGGAGCAAGGGTCATTACATGTCCTAATGCAAAACAAGCACCAAATTGCCTTTGAAAGTAGGAAGTTGAGAGGTGGAGAGAGGAGCTATCTAATTTATGACAAGGAGATGTTTGCTATAATGCATGCTTTGTCAAAGTTCAAGAAATACCTCTTGGTAGTAATTTCATTGTCAAAACTGATCACAAATACCCTCAAGTACTTCCTTAATTAAAATGATCTTCATGGTAGGCAAGAAAAGTGGGTTAGTAAGTTACAAGCTTATGATTTTGACATTGAATATGTCAAGGGGAAGAGGAATATATTGGCTGACGGATTGTCAATAAGGCCACATTTATGTTCCATGATGGAGATAATTGCTGATTGGAAGGAGTAAATACTTTCAAAGTATGCTAAGAACTCCCTTTGCATGAGTATTTTGGATGGTACTTTGCATGATAACAAGTACAAAGTGGTGAGTGAACCCATTCCTTACAAAGAAAGAATCTTCTTAGTACCTAAATCGGGGCTTAAGGAGAATATTATGAGGACATTTCGTGATGCACCCTTGGCTGGTCACTAGGTTTCTTCACGACTTACATGAAGATTTGTAATATTCTTCACTATTGATAGATAATTTCTTGCGATTACTTTTTATTTGTTTGATAATGCAAGCATTTTGTCAAACAGTTCGCTATTCATTGAGCTCTTTATAATTTCCTCTTTCTATATTCCACTATAATAAGTTCAAGTGTTTTTCACATTAATCTATATCAACAAAATTTCCAGATATTTTTGAGATGGCTATTTTAATAATTTTGCAAACACATGGCATACAAGTTCTGAATTAACAAGTATAATATGATTATTTTCTAGAATTCAAATACTTCCAAAATACAGGTTCATATATTTTCTAACCTGAGTATGGCCTCCTCAATTTCCTTTGATGTTAGTTCACCAGTCATAAAAATCTTGAGCTCTGATTTCAAGCTTCCAAGGGAGAGAAAGAGTTTCACAATAATGAAATTATCAGCTTCCTTTATAACCATGAACCATTAACAATATCAAGTCTGGCGGCTATTTATTTGTGTGCCTTTATTTGGTACCATAAGCTGTGGAGTAGTGGAGTGCATATATGACAAACTCTTTATTCTTAGTGTGATGTGGCAATACTCCTCTAGAGGCCAACTTTGTTTTCTATGATTTTCCTTCAATACATATGCCTGAAACTCACAAGTTGCATCGACCTTAACTTATAAGAAATAACCTTGTAAACTCGTGACTCCTTAACAAGAAATTATACTTTTGCAGCAAAGTTAGAAGAAAGTGGCAGTTTGAATAATATCTAACAAATGTTTGAATTCCCTTGCAATGCTGCACACTTTTTCTTTCCTACATCTCCATGACTTTTGTAAAGCTGGCATCTTCTTTGTCTTTGTCTTTATGCATATTCATTCTAAAGTGGCAATTGGAGAATATAAGTAAAATCACCCTCGTATAAATCCCCAACTTCTCTATATTAAATTAGCCCGATTCCTCCATAGATTGTATGAACCTTAAAAAGGCACGGCTAGTAGATTTGAATTATTTTTTTGTTCGTCTATAAATATTGGAATATTAGATTTTGAAAATTACCTCCACAAACTCCATCATAATTTTCTATAACCAAGTTCTTGAAAGATCCTCAAACTTTGAAAAGAAACTATTCTCTGAAATTTGTCTTCGAAGAAGACTTCAGAAATTTCTCACAATGAAATTCAACTATGAATTTTGAGATGAAACCACCTAGTAGATGAATTAGGTTTTCATCCAAGCCACGTACTCAAGGGTTTTCGTCGATATTTTTGAAAGTTGTGCTCTCAAATTTACTCTTGATAATAAATTTTTCAAGATGATTAATTCTCTTCTATCCTTGCCTTTTATACTTAACCACTTATCAAATATTTTTTCCTTTGTAAAGTAACTTTATTTAATATTTGAGCATATTATTTAGTAAAGTCACTTTAACATTTAATTAATTAATTAAATATAAACGTCCAAAATTTTATTTTAGGACAATTTAATATTTAATTAATTAAATTAACTCAATGGTGACTATTCGGAAGTTAGGGACATTACAAGGTTTGGGAAATATTTTCTTGGAAAGGGCTTAATAATGAAGTCCTTAAGTATGTTGGAGACTGTCCTACATGTCAATAGAATAAAAATGAGCATACTTATCTTGTTGGTTTGTTGCAGCTCTTGCCCATTCCTAATAAGAAATGGGAAACTATTTCCATGGATTTTATTACAGGTCTTCCCAAAGTGCAAGGGAAGGATTACATTTATGTTGTGGCTGACAGGCTAACCAAATTTTCTCACTTTTTTGCTATATCTATAGTGTTTACAGTAATATAGGTGGCATATTTGTTTCTTAGAGAGGTATTTAGGTTGCACGGATTGTCGAAGAATATTGTAAGTGATAGGGACAATAAGTTCCTAAGTTTGTTTTGGTAGGGATCATTCAAATTGAGTGGGATTGAGCTAACACCTAGCACTAGTTATCACCCATAGGCTGATGGGAAAACAGAGGTTGTTCACAAGTGGTTGGAAGGGTAACTCCAAAATTATGTTTCAAGGCATCAAAAGGCTTGGGTGAGATGGTTACATTTGGGCAAATATTGCTATAATTATACCTATCACATGTCTATTAAGATGTCTCCATTTATGGCATTGTATGGATATGACACTCCTAGCTTCATTAATTTACTAATGGGTGATAGTAGAGTGTGAAAAGCCAAGGATTTGTTGAAGCAGAGTCAAGACATAATGAAGTCCTTGAAAGACAGCCTCCAACATGCACAAAATCAACATAATTTGTATGTAGATCAACATCATATAGAGCGTGCTTTTGAAGTGGGAGACATGGTTTATTTAAGGTTGCAGCTCTATAAACAATCCATTTTCAAGAAGAGTGGAATAGAGAAGCTGAAATCACGTTTCTATGGCCCATTTAGGATCTCCAAGAGGATTGGAGAGGAGGCATACCTAAGAGTAGCACAGTGCATAATGCCTTTCATGTATCATGCCTCAAGAAGGTTCTTGTACATAATGTTGTTCCCTCTTTCTAAGTTACCCCTTTTGGATGAGGAAGGGAAAATTGTGTTGGTTCCCAAGGTAGTTATTAATTACAAGGAGCATACTTTGAGGAAGAGGACCATCAAGGAGTATTTGGTTAAATGGAAGAATCTACTAGTGGAGGATGCTACTTGGTAGAGTGAGAAGATTTTATAGCATCTGAACTTGCAATTGCTTGGGGACAAGAATTTGTGGGGAGGGAGGATTGTAATGTCCCCTTCTCAAGCTTAGTGTGATGTCCCCATCCTAGTCAGCGCAGCTGGTGACGAGGTTAGCCTATTATTTCGATCCTCATAGGCTGACAGGAGTGTGCAGAGGATCATCTGGGGCAGTTGCTCAGTGTTTGGTAGCTCCAGTATTGCATTTGTTTCAGGTTGGGCCTTCGCAGAATCTTCCATAGTGCATTTTCAGGAACTTTCTATTTTTAGAAAGTTAGGTTAGGCGGAAGCTGCTATTTTGGGCAGGGCACCTGGTTCAACTATTCAGCTCAGAGTCGACCTAGTTCTTCAGTTTGATGATTAGACGGAGAAATAAGGAGTATTTTGATGATTAATGAATATTTAATATTTTGACTTTATATTAAAGTCACTTTATTAAAATATTTAAATATTTAATTAATTGGCCTATTATAAAGTATTTATTATACTTTATAATAAAGTATAAATTTTTGACATAATGAATATTTATTATTCATTAAAATAAGACGCCAATTATTAAAAGATATTCTCCTAAGTATTAAAGGCGAATTAAATCATTTTTTATTAAATGATTATTTTAAGAGCTTTGGGTCGAATTTTCTCAAGGGAGTATATAATTTCAAGAAAGACAAAATCGAACCATTATGTTATTGCTATTCAACTTTTGTCTTTTGCTCTGAGCATTGGAGTTTGCAAACCCTAGGGTTTCTGGCAGACAAGCGTTTCTGGAGAACGATAACTCTTCAGGAATTAGGCAGACTGAGACTGTGAAATACCAGTTTAAGCTTGCATCTTGGTGACTTCATTCAGAGGTTACAGACTGAGCTAATTGATTCATTTATTCAGAGATTGACAGAGATTATTTATCAAGCATCTGAGGCGAATATTTCAGAGCCTTTCTTCAGAGATCTGACACTTAATTTGGGGCCGTACCATATCATTTATTGCTGTTGCAGCAGGCCGTACTTTTCTGTACCTTCAAGGCCGTACCACCTTCTCAGGAAGAAACGCATTCAATCTTCAGTCTTTTGCAGAGGGTTTCATAGCGCCTTGTCATCTGGAGCTTTTGCAACGTTTTAGAGGTCAGAGAAGCATTCTTTTATTCAGCCGTACTACATTATTTCTGCTGGCGCCTGTAAGGAGAAAACCAGGTTTTTTTAGAAAATAAATCAGATCTCATTCATTTGTCCCATTTTTATATTGCATATGTTCTGGAAATCAAATAAACTTGTGCGCCTATGTGTTTTGGTCTTTTTCCAAGCCATTTTATTGCTCTAGCATTTATTTGGAATTTATTATCAATTTATTTAGAAAATCGCAGCTTCTAGTTTATATGCAAAAAATCCATCAAAACACAAAAAAATCAAAACTTGCAAAAAACAAAACAATATCAGTCAGGGTTTCGGGTTGAGAACCACCAGGGTTCCTACAGTGGTATCAGAGCACAGATCTCCTGCCATCCTGTGCTTTTTCAGTTGCTTTTTCAGAATACAGTTTGCTTTTTGGTTGCTTTTTCATGAACAGAGACACCATTCATTACATTAAGGGTGTAGGAACAGGCAGAGCTGAGGATTGGACAGGTCCACCGATTCCAGAAGGTGAGACAGTGTCAGGTGTGTTAGGCATTCACAGATCCAGCTCTAACAGCAGTGCAAACAGTGTTGCAACCCTAATGGCAGATCGCGAGATTCCTACAGAGACAGTTAGGGATACAGGGAAGGCACATGCAGAGGGTGATATTACAGATGAGGAGTTCAGACGCAGACATGACAACATGATGGATATGATGTCATAGTTGATGGGGACCATTAGGCAGTATACTCCATCACAGCCTCATTTTATACAGATAGGACAGACGAGCGGGACCACACCAGTAGATCAGCCTTTGGCATCAGTATCACGTCAGCCGTCACCGATCTATCAGGAGCGTAGGCCAGGTCAGCCTACTTTCTTACCTAGGGAGACTCCACCTCAGACTCCGGGGGCAGAGCAGCAGGGGCAGCATCAGGAGTTTCAGCCACATAATGGCATGTCAGTGGCAGATGTGATGAGGTTTCATGGTGAGTACATGTCACTAGCACCTGAGATCCGGCAGGCACTCACGTTTCATGAGTTTATGGATGTTTATAAGCCCAGAGGAGGAGGCATATTTGACCGTAGACCCCCTCAGCATCACCAGCCACAGCCACAGGTGAACAGGGATTTGTAGTATGCGGTTAGCAAGATTACCTTGCCATATTTTGATGGGTCCGATAAGACATCAGCAAGGTCGTGGGTCCAGAAATTGGACAACTACCTTTCATTGAGACCGATGCAGGAGGACGAGGCCATCAAGTTTGCTACGTTGCATCTAGATGGGATAGCGCATGATTGGTGGCATCACGGCATGTATACGCTTGGCCATCATGCGGTCAATACTTACCAGGAGTTCACTAGCAGGCTCATAGAGCGATTTGATAAGAAGGATCCGGAACTCTACTTCAGAGAGCTAGCACAGCTTAGACAGACAGGTAGTCTGGATTCATATATTGGGGAGTTTCAGAGAGTTGCAGTTATGGTGACAGGGATTTCAGAACGGAGACTCATTACACTCTTCGTTGAGGGTTTGACAGAACCTATGAGAGGTTGGGTTAAGGCTTTTGACCCTCCTACCCTTCAGGAGGCCATGAGGAAGGCGCGAAACATGGAGCTTGCAGCACCTCGCAGCAAGTTCAATTCAGGGACAACACCATACACTAGGCCTAATAGGCCTTTTGACAGAAATAATGATAGGAATAGGCCCTTTGACAGGAGAAAGGATCAACCGGATCCTAAGAGACAGAATGCACCACCCTTTGACCGAGAAACATTGAACGAATTGAGAAAGAAAAAGTTGTGTTTCTGGTGCAAGGCACCCTACGATGAAAAACATATATGCCCACTTCGTCCTAAGGTCAAAAATAATCAGATGGAATGGTTTTATGAGGGCGAAGAGCAATCTGATCTGTCAGACTAGCAAGCTGATTCCGAGCCTTCAGATGATGACAAGTCCGAAAATGAGGGTGAACACGAAGGTGGAAGGAAGCTACAGGAAGCCCATTTGACTAGCCTCCAGAGAGATGGTTCGTTTAGACTTCGCGGGCTCCTAGCAGGTCAGAAGGTGATCACATTACTGGATACTGGTGCTACACACAATTTCATTGATTCACGTTTGGTGGAGAGGCGTGGCATCCAGACAGAGGCTTTCGAGGGTATTCGAGTCAAGGTGGCTGACGGATATACTCTCAGGTGTGACCGAAAGATTACTGATTTTCCGATGAGACTAAACAACTATGAATTCAAGACTGAATTCTATGTTGTTAATATGGGGGATACAGATGTGGTATTAGGGATGGCATGGTTGCACGATTTGGGTGAGTTCACACTCAATTTGCGTGACATGGAGATGAAATTCAAAGTTGATGGGAGACCACATGTCATCAAGGCGATTCGAGACAGTAATCTGAGGATGGTTTCATTCAGGCGGATGGAGAGGCTCATTCGTCATGATATGGTTGACTGGGCAGCCGAGTGCATGTTGATGCCAGCCCAGCAGGAGCAGCAGAAGGGTGAGTACCACCCTGACATTCAGATCTTGAGGACTAAACACTCCAAAGTGTTTAGTGACATTCCACCTGGCAGACCCCAGACAGAGGCACAGAGCATATCATTGAGTTGGAGGAGGGCGCAAAGCCCGTTATGATCACTCCCTACAGACATCCGAAACGACTCAAGGATGAGATAGAGAAGACCATCAACGAGTTGTTGGCTATGGGTCATATCAGACCTAGTAAGTCACCTTTTGCTTCATCAGTTGTATTGGTGAAGAAAAAGGATGGATCACTTCGGATGTGTATCGATTACAGGCAGCTCAACAAAAGGACAATTAAGAACAGGTACCCTATTCCACGCATTGATGAGCTGATTGATGAGTTGCATGGAGCTGTCTTCTTTACGAAGATTGATTTGAGATCAGGGTACCATCAGATCCAGATGAGGGAGCAGGATATTGAGAAAACCGCTTTTAGGTGTCATTGCGGTCACTTTGAGTTCTTGGTTATGCCCTTCGGGTTAACCAATGCACCTGCCACCTTTCAGGCGACTATGAACAGGGTTTTCAGTGCTCAGTTGAGGAGATTTGTGTTAGTCTTCTTCGACGACATTTTGGTTTATAGCAGGTCATGGGATGAGCATCTGGCTCACTTAGATGCAGTCTTGGGTATCTTGGCAGACGAGTCTTTCTATGCTAAGGAATCCAAGTGCGAGCTCGGTATGGAGGAGTTGTTATATCTGGGGCACATCATCAGTGCCAAGGGAGTGAGTATGGACCCTGAAAAGGTCCGAGCTATAGTTGAGTGGCCGGTACCTGAGAACCTTACGCAGCTCAGAGGGTTCATTGGGTTGTGTGCATTTTACAGGAGATTTGTTAGTGGGTTCTCACGTCACGCCGCACCCCTTACTGACTTGACAAAGAAGGGGGCTTTTACTTGGTCACCACAGGCGCAGGAGTGCTTTGACAGGTTTAAGGTGATCATGACTTCATGTCCGGTGCTAGCATTGCCTGACTTTACGAAGTCATTTGATTTATTCTGTGATGCTTCAGGAGAGGGCATTGGTGCCGTTTTGATGCAGGAGCGACATCCTATTGCATTCGAGAGTAGGAAGCTCAGGGGTCCTGAGAGATTCTATAGTATTTACGATAAGGGGATGTTAGCCATTATGCATGCATTGGCTAAGTTCAGGCAGTACCTGGTAGGCAGCAAATTCAGTGTTCGTACAGATCATAACAGCCTGAAACACTTCCTTGGACAGCGAGACCTGAATGAGAGGCAGCAAAAATGGGTCAGTAAACTGCAGTCGTATGACTTTGATATCACCTTCATTAAGGGGAAGCAGAATGTCGTAGCTGACGCCTTGTCTCGCAGACCTCAGTTGAATGCTTTGGCACAAATCACAGAGGATTGGAGGCACCGGATTATTGCTGAGTATGCTAAGAACCCATGGGCTTCTAGCATTGTTGACAGGACAGAGCAGGATGAAAGGTATACTATTGTAGATGACTTGATCATTTACAAGGGACGGATTCTTTTGGTTCCTGACTTTGAGGTGCGGATTACAGTTTTGAGAGCCTTTCACGACCTTCCTATGGCGGGCCATCCCGGGTACTATAAGACATATAAAATGGTTCGGGAACGGTTTACTTGGAAAGGGCTGAAAACTGATGTATTACAGTATGTCCGTGAGTGTTCTGTGTGCTAGCAGAACAAGCAGGAGCACAATTATCCTGCTGGATTGCTCCAGCCACTTCCGATACCTGATAGGAAGTAGGAGTGTTTATCGATGGACTTTATCACGGGTTTGCCGAAAGCCCAGGGTAAAGATTGCATCTACGTAGTGGTTGATCGGTTGACTAACACGCATTACTTTTCCCCGGATACTACGAACCATCGCAGCATCGGCAGAGTTATTGTAGAGGTATTCCGCCGCGATGGGCTGCCTCGCATAACAGTCACATAGAGATAGTCGGTTCATGAGCAACTTTTGGCAGGAGTTGTTCAAGCTTTGTGGGACCGAACTGACACCGAGTACCAGCTACCATCCGCAGACAGATGAGCAGACAAAGATTGTCAATAAGTGGGTGGAAGGTTATTTGCGTAATTATATAGCTGGACAGCAGAGAGCTTGGGTGAGATGGATCTATCTATGCGAGTATTGTTATAACTCGACTCACCACATGACGATACAGATGACACCCTTTATGGCCTTGTGCTGGGTGCGATATGTTGTTGGCGAATCCAACACCTCCGAGTAGAAGCTGTTACGAACAAAATTTCATGCAATACCACGCTAATGAGTGCTCTTCAAATTATGGAGGGGAAGCTCCCTCGTTATGCTTTGACAAATGTACTTGCAAAGAAAAATAAGCTAAAACTATGTCCTGTCCTTTTGTTTCAGCTGCTAGAGGCACAAGGCTTTCTTGAAAGAACTTACACGTTGCAGCTGAGTTTTCTCTGGTTTTGCAAATCAACTAAACTACAACTTATATCTATCCAATCTCCTCAGGAAAACAGAGCAAGAGGAAACGGAGCAAGGTTTGACTATCGGACGATAAGCATGTTTAGATTCTCTACTTGAGGGCAAGGTGGCACAACTATCATCTCAATCTAAACAAGCTTATTGGATACAACAGATTTAAGAATTCACTAAGACGATCTTATGGAACCCTGTGTGGCATAACACTCGATCGAAACAGCAAAGCCTTCACAAAACAGCCTTTATCTTTATAATCTCACGAAACCCTATGTGGCATAACCTTCGATTATATTGATAAAGATTCACAAAACAGATTTATCGCTGCAACTTCTCTAAACCCTATGTGGCATAACGATCGATCACAATGGTAAATTAACACAAAATAGCCTTATCACCTCAATCTCTTGGAACCCTATGTGGCATAACAATCGATTTCAATGATAAAGATATTCAAACAAATATATCTAAACTATGGAAAGAATTCAGCATTACAATCTTTCGAAACCCTATGTGGCATAACAATCAATTGCAATAGTGAAGACACATGAACAAATACCAAAAAGAGCAATATTGAGGGCAAGGTAGGCGCAACATATATTTCTCTCTCAAGCAAAGTTATTTACAAATGAGCAAAAGCTCTTATTTATATACATCAAGGTGTAGGGAACCCTAAAATCACCTTGAGTCATCTACGCTTCTGCAATGGCCGCAAGCAATGCTACCAAACC
>VDFB02321532.1:0-28024 GCA_007258455.2 Sequoia sempervirens
TGTGCCACTACGATACATATAAAGTTATACATGGCAGATATTTTAGTGTGCTGTCTTTATGGGTTCTGTAAGGTTTGGAAGATAATATTTAAACCTGTCCAAACAGAGATTATTTTTGGTGCCTAGATGCATGGTTATTGAAACAAAACCAGCAAAGGAAATATTGGGTTGTTTATTTGATATAATTCATTGTTAGTTATATGAAATATATCACAAGATGTTTCTATCTTGTTCATGGAACATACAATCCTAATTTCAGTTTATTATAATGCAAACAATTTTTGTAGGCAATCAGTTTATTATAATGCAAACAATTTTTGTAGGCAATGGCACAAGTTGGCGGCCTTCTAATGTTGCAGCCTGAAGTGGGTGGTTCCCGTGAGAATTTCTTTTTCGCAGGGGTTGACAAAGTGAGGTTTCGAAAACCTGTTATAGCCGGGGACACATTAGTTATGCGCATGAATTTGGTGAAGTTACAGAAACGCTTTGGCATTGCAAAGATGGAAGGGAAGGCTTATGTTGGTGGAGAAGTCGTCTGTGAAGGTGAATTTATGATGGCCATGGGGAATAGTTAATGTATGTGAAATGGACAAATTAGTTTCATCCATTTATTTTTGGAGGAGGCTCTTTTTTTACACGAAATAGGATTCTTTGATGAGTCTTTAGTTGCATGCTACTATTTCTGGATGTCTGGCTAATTAATACTAATGTAGTACAAAAGCATGACTAGCCATTTTATCGGGATCACAATTGTATTGAATTGGATAAAATGTGAATGTACTATTCTTATCCTCGATACAGGTCCCTTGTAGGTTAGATTCAATAAGCATGCATGCTTGGCTGGAGAATGAGATTTAGGTCCGTATCAAGCTTTTTGAAAGTGGTATTCAATTTCCACTGAAACTCATAGATTTCATATGTATATCATGATAATGGTAGACTATGAAGCATTTATACCCTGCTATTTCCAGTTAATTAATTGACATTTCAATGGGTTTATGGTATTAAATATTCTTTGGCATGCTAACTGTATAAAAACTCTACTTCAGCCAAGTACATCAGAACTTTGTATTATGACATTTAGGTGCAGATAAAAGACGGCACACATGCTCTGGGCATTCAAAGAGAATGATGTCAGTACAGATTCAGAGAATCTGGATCCTGTTAAGGCTATTCATCGATTCATAGGATTAAACTTTGAAGCTTTACGAGCTTCAGAAAAGCAAAGTGTGCTAAATTCTCGTTGTTGAAAAGATCATTAACAAACTAATGACGGAGGATTTGATTAGGCTTAACTAAGTTTGGCAGGGAACATATTACTGATGTTTTTTTTAATTGACAAAGTTCTATTATGAATTGGTATTAAAATTGACATTTAATTCCTCTAGTTACTCTATTGACTTTGATAATAATTACAGTTTATATTTTTCCTTGAGACTTGAAATGCTTCTAGCACCTATTTTCAGTTGCCATAAGTAGTTAGAACCTGAATGTTTGTGGGCTTCTAGGACCTGAATATGTGTTAAACTTGAGGAATGATTCAGCTTTGAGATTAGAAAGTGCTACTACCTTATGTGCCAATTTTTTTAGTCATTTGGAAAGATGTTTCTCTTGGTTGCGCTCTCAAACGAAGGTCTTGAGATACCCATTTCAAAGTAAATATTTAATGTAAGCATTCACATATGGTTGACGATATGCATGGCAATTCAATATTGGTAATGGCTCCATACTTAGCTTATGGACTTAGTGGATGTACCTTCAACATAATTGTGTGGTTGGCCTGTTTCACAAGGTTTCTAACCATAATATAACCACCTTTGAGTTACATTTTTTTCCATAACTTTTCCAACTACTATCATGGCAACGATTATACGCCACCACTCAATATACTTACACTAGAATGTGGTAAGCTTCTAATTTAAAGGTCATCACTAGACCTATATCTAAACCTCAAAGGTTCATTTGTAACGTTCCAATCTATATATCTCTTTTACAAAAATCAAAGGCTTCGTAGTTCATACACCCATAATAGATAAAATCATATCCTCACATCTTGGATAATATCTTCGACATTACTTTTAAACTACAACTATTCATTTAGCTTATGTTTTGAATTTAATCTCATTACAGTAGAATTATATCAATTACATTCCAATCAAATGCTGGTACCATGCCAACATTAGTGTACTAATACACACCAAACCACACAAGGACCATATCGTTCCAACATCACATGTTTTCATAGTAATTGGCGCAACCATACAACACTTGTACACATGGCCAGCTCTTGATTGTGTTGCACTTGCGTATGTGATTATTTCTTATACACAACCTATTTATACATCGAGATTAGCTAAGATATACACCACCTATACATAGGGTGACTAGTTCATACCCACATCAAAGGTACACATGGTGATTAGCTCAGGTATGCCGCATATATACAATGTGGATTCTTCACATTTGTATAGAATGCAATAACTGCTGCATGCATCACATATAAACAATGTGAATAATTACATAACTTCATGAGTGCATATAGTGACCAAATAGCAAAAGGAAGTAGTTGTAGCCTTATTGCAAGCTTTTTTTTATTTTTTATTATTCACTAACCCATAAGTTCGTAAGTACATCCCATCCAAAAAAAGAATGTGGGCGCATTCCCTATTGCATTATGGGTCCCATCTTTTTTTCCAATCAAACGGTGCCTACGATAACAAGCAAGCATTGCATATTATTCATTGTCATTACTAACAAATGCATAAGTATAACAACGTGCACAATACTTGAAATAATTTCTATACAAGTATACAATGATTGACTCACATATGCATAGTTACCAACTAGCAATAGCAAGTGGATGCGACACTATTGCATGCATCTCCTCATTACCTAGTTCATTGACACTTACCTTATAAGTGCATCTTAGCTAAAAAATGAATGTCAGTGCATCTCATATTACATCATGAGTTCCATCATTTTCCTTGATTCTCTATACCAACTATGATGATGAGCAAGTCTCACATGCTATTTGCAATCATTACTAGATAAGGTATAAGTGTATCAACACACATCACAAGAGGCCATTAATAAGTTTTTTTATAGTTTGCTTAACCTTTCAAGTCAATAGATCTTGACATCTATCGCTTCCATGTCTTGGCCAAAGTCTGTTCAATTTGGTATGGGGTAGCTCTTGACATTTATCACTTGCATGGTAGTGGTGAAGGTCAGTTAAGTTTTGTCATCCCATGGGTAGCTCTTGCATCTTTCTCTTTTGTGCTACTAACGACAATCAATTAGACTCTAAGATATGATGGTTAACTCCTAACATCTATGACATACACGATATTGGTGATAGTCGGTTAACCACATTTACATCATATCATGGACAACTCCTAGCATCTTTCACCTCCATGCTATTGGTGAAAGCCATCTAATTCTCAAGATATGACAATTGACGCTTGGCATCTGTCACCTCCACGATACTATTGATAATTGACTATTTACATTTGTATATGATTTGGTTTTGACATGTGAAGTCATCTTATTGCCAAGTAAGCATAATATAGATATCACCAAGATTCACAAATATTGGTCAAGTTGACCTAGTTATAAGCCACATAAAATGATCTATAAACTTAAATGTTAGATCCTAGAAGTCTAGAGATCAAATTACCAACATATTGAAACCACATGAGCGAGCCTCTAGCCAAACATATGTACATAAATCGATACAAACTCATAAAGTAAGCAATGTCCATTCACTTCATTTAGTTGTTATTGAAATAACACATTATTTATTAGGCAAGAATTAAATCACAATAATAATATTAAACAATTTCCTACTTCTAAGTATATAACATTTTGTATATTACCAATCATAAGACTTATCATACATTTAGCCACTAAAAAGATATAAAAGCAAAATACCCAACCATGTTCAATAATGTTTATTGTTAATTGCCCATAGTTGGCAAAGGCAGTCATAAGAAACTCCATACTAAACTCAACACAAATGTTAGGTACATATTTAAAGCAAGTAGACAATCCAAACTAAGAGGTGTTTGCACCATAGAATTGTTGTAAAGACGGTTGTCATTGCACCAAAAGATCAACCTGTTAATGCCCAATACAATTGCCAGAGTTAATGAATCCACAGGAGGCGGTTAAGTCATGTCACGAACCCAAGCATTGTGCTCCACAACACAAGGAGACCAAGGGCAAACACCTTGCAACAATCCCCCCCAATGCAAGCGAGGGTTTCAAACTCATGACCCAAGCTCTAATACCAATTGTTGCGAAGATGGTTGTCGTTGCACCAAAAGATCAACCTATTAATGCCCGATACAACCACCAAAGTTAATGAATCCATGGGAGGCGGTTAAGCCATGTCATGAACCCGAGCGCAATGCTGCATAGCACAAGGAGACCAAGGGTGCACACCTTGCAACATGAATCACAATTGGCAAAGGCAGTCATAAGAAACTCCATACTAAACTCAACACAAATGTTAGGTACATATTTAAAGCAAGTAGACAATCCAAACTAAGAGGTGTTTGCACCATAGAATTGTTGTAAAGACGGTTGTCATTGCACCAAAAGATCAACCTGTTAATGCCCAATACAATTGCCAGAGTTAATGAATCCACAGGAGGCGGTTAAGTCATGTCACGAACCCAAGCATTGTGCTCCACAACACAAGGAGACCAAGGGCAAACACCTTGCAACAATCCCCCCCAATGCAAGCGAGGGTTTCAAACTCGTGACCCAAGCTCTAATACCAATTGTTGCGAAGATGGTTGTCGTTGCACCAAAAGATCAACCTATTAATGCCCGATACAATCACCAAAGTTAATGAATCCATGGGAGGCGGTTAAGCCATGTCATGAACCCGAGCGCAATGCTGCATAGCACAAGGAGACCAAGGGTGCACACCTTGCAACATGAATCACAATAGCTTAAATCAACATCTTTGATACATATTAGCATGTCATTCATAGCCACATCATGGCTAAGTTTATCATGCCCTTCTTGCTTAGAAGGATAGACCTCACCAGGTCTTGAGACTAACCTAATCCCTTCTATACTTGTTGATTATCCAAGATACAAACTCCAATTATTTTAGTTCAAATAAGATTAGAGGCATTCTCACAAATCAACATTAGGATAGACCTTGATGATAGTGACTAAAAGTTCATCCAAGATTGTAGCAGATTTTGGAAAGCCAAATACTCTAGAGTAGATAGACTTGATGACAATGAGTTGCCTTTCATCGACTCAAACCTATATAGTGGGGAGGTTTCCCTGACTCATTCAGAGGCTATGTCATGGTTGAGTTTATCATCCCCTTCTTTCTTGGAAGGATAGGTCTCACTAGGTCCTAAGGCTAACCTAAACCCTCCTATACTTGTCAATTATCTAATACAAAAGGCCATAGTGTTCAACACATAAATTCCACTTATTTTAGTTTAAATAAAATTGGGGTATTCTCATACATTCACATTAAGACAAACCTTGATGATAGTGACTCTAAAAGTTCATACAAGATTGGAGTAGATTTTGGAATGCCAAATACCCCAAACGAGTAGATAGACTTGATGATGATGAGTGTCCTTTCATTGGATAAATACTATTTAGTGAGATATATTAATTGGAAATGTGGGTTCACGGTGCTTTGATGCATAATTTTGCCTCTATCTTAAGCATACTCAAAATCCCATGTAGTTCTCTTTATAAAATATTTCAAAGAACATATGCATAAGTTGCTATGCCCAAGATTTCATAACCACTTGAGTAGCTTTCCTCATAGAAGTGAAATAGAAATAATACTATAGAAGGGGAACTGTGGAAAGGTTTAAAACCCAACAATGTGTCAAACTAGTATGTACCAATCCCCATTCTAGAATAAGGCTCTAACTCATAGCGATTCATTGTTTACTATTGCATATTCAACAAGGCTTCATTTAATTATTCCCATTAATTAATAATGTCCAACAGTGGCTAGGGAAAACCCAATTAAGTTCACCTCTAGCAAACATGTACTAAGGAATTTCAAAGGACACCAAGATACCAAGATCTCAATTTTATACCTCTCCACCATTATGATCTCCACCATTATGATTTGTATTTCACAATAGGCATGCTAGATCCCTTACTGATTCATCCCACTAAGGCATATGCTAGGTTGATTACTTATTCATGAAACAATCATTATATGACCATTTCATAAAACTCACTAGAAGAAAACTACATAATACTACATTTGTATTTAATAAATCTTTAATTATCGAGATCAATAAATAGTTTACAACAATTGTAAGTTTAGGCAAATTCCATCATAACAAGTCTCTACTCATACAAATGTTGTTCATACAACTAAGGTCAACTAGTGTTAGCTCAACAATTCTACTCATATATAATCATAACCTATCTATTAGCCAAAGGATGTAGAGACCCTATGAACAATATACTTGACCTAAACTAATAATAATATCATCCTATATACAAGCATATAGAGTATATATACCAACTTACATGAAGTGTTAATATGAATCAATACCACCATATGATATGAGGCAATACCATCCAAACCAACATATTATAATGGTGGGATCTATTACCACTATCAAGAAACTCAAGATTTACATGGTTATACCATATCCATCTATATAAAATAACTATTGATGTTATTATCTCCCTTCACCTGGAATATTGAGCATTGACCTTGTTAGGCATAGTGAAATACAATTGTCCACAAAAAATAGTTATACTCCAATTGTGGGAATTGCCATGAGACCTTAGAGTATCAATAACATTAATGTATTATGATCCACGATCTTAACATAGTTGTCATAATTCTAAAGGAATTGACTTATTGAAATTATAGCAAAATGTAATTCATCCTTGCATAGATTTTACTAACATATACTATTAATATAGGTGGTTGTAGTTGTAATTTAGTAATATAGGCGGTTGTAGTTGTAATTTAGTGGGAATTCTTGAGGTATTTTGTTAATAGTTGGCATCCAATATGCAAACTCTCACATTTAACATACATAACCAAAAAGACATCCACATAATCATTTGACTCAATTCCACCTCTAATTAAGTGATTATAGATTTCCTTACCTTGATTTAAAGCTCTTAAGATGGCATAAGATTTCAGTAGGTAAGTATAATAAAATGTAAATTAATCAAGTTGTGTGTATGTTTGTTTCATCTTGCACTAGAATAACGAAGTCCCCACAAAACACCCATTTCAAAAACAAGCTCTAATCATCACATTGCATAGAAAAATGTTTGGGATTTTTATCATCGCATCAAATACATACTAAAATGTTTGATTTCCAAAATTAAATCTGGGTGTTGTCCATTAGAAATGATTCAAGCATAAGTTTGGTAACCTTCTTCCCAAGCTTTTGCACTAGCACAACATCCAACAACATTACATAAATGCTTGAATTGTCTCGAGGATTTCTACTGTGTAATACTGTGAAGACCTCCCCTTCATCCGCATTGTGCTTAGTAACGAGAGAGCTAAAAATGTTCCAGACTAGCTCCCTCCCAATGCTCTTCTCATCTTTCGAACTCTCCTTTTGCATCACGAAATTTCTCTATCCTTTGCTTTAATGGGCATCCGTCCATACCCGCACCATTTTGTTTATGATTTGATGGGCCTCCAAACCTGATCCAAATCTCTCATTTTGGCATAGGCATGGAGGATGCCTGCAGTCATGGTAACAATAGAGAATATGCTTTGCATTCATATTTTCATACTAATGGGGACTTTCTTTCTTTTGGCCTTGGTTAGAGACTATAAGAACAATCAATCTTAATGTATAAAAGTTCATGAAACTTTGATACATGAGTAAGAAGGTAATATTTCAAGGTATCACAAATTATGGGGAATTAATCTAGATTAAGGATAAGGTTAAAAATTTTGAAGAAAAAATAAAAGAAAATTTAAAAAGGAGCATAAAGAAGATTATAAGGAATATTTACAAGAGATTAAAACAATATGGGTTCTCTTAAGAAATGTCAAACCCATTTTAACTACTTAAAAATTTGAAGAAAAAATAAAAGAAAATTTAAAAAGGAGCATAAAGAAGATTATAAGGAATATTTACAAGAGATTAAAACAATATGGGTTCTCTTAAGAAATGTCAAACCCATTTTAACTACTTAAAAATGAAAGAATCAAGTGGTAGATTGTTAGCTTTACCTTTAACTTAGATTGCTTTTGGCAAAAATGGCGAGTATTTTTGAATCAATGTTTTGGATCTAACTTTACAATCCATCATCAATAAGAGGAAGAATACGATGCTATGAAGGTAGCTTTGCCTTTGTCTAGCTATCAAAGTTAGACTAAATAGGTTACAATTTTTTGTCTTGTTTTAATAATAAAGAAAATATGGCACTTCACACATTCTATTATTTAATATTAAATTGATTACATTGCTACAAATAAAAAACAACTCAATAGAAGAGACAAAACACAATTTACATCACTATTCAAATTTGAACAATGATAAAATTGTGGACAAAAATTTGAATATTTTCCATTATATTATTTGATAGTACATATCATCTTTGTTCTCAAAACACACATAACCTTCTTACAATATTTTTGTTATGAAGTATATATTTGCAACTTGAAGTCAACCTCAACTACTCAAAACTACCCATTTTTAAATTGCATTCTAGTGCAACAACCATCCACAATTCAAATGAATAGTTGATGAATGAGCACACAAAGCACACAAATAAAGGAAGAAAAATAGGGATCAAACAAGAAAATGTTTATATTCAAATGTAGAAATTAAAGAATTACAATGGGCTACCTCACTTTGAAACCCATGTTATGCTAGGTTACTCAATCTCTTAGAGAAATATTTGTTGTGGTTTTTTGTAATAGGATGATCCCACAATAGTGGGTTACACTTTTTGGCCAAACTTGGCATTGAGATGAACATTTTGAATTAAATCTTCACTTTTGGACACCTATAGTTGCTAAACCATGAGGAATATGAAGATGATGCAAACTAGTGATTTGTGACATTTTGTCTACAGATTATATAGTTGCTAAACCATGAGGAATATGAAGATGATGCAAACTAGTGATTTGTGACACTTTGTCTACAGATTATATATATATATTCTCCATCTCCTTCGATAACTAGTTTTTAACAACAAACACAATTTTTAAAGAGTGATGTTTACTGTATAACACAACTTTTTTTTTATGAAGGATGAAAATATAATTTTTTTGAATTTAGATTTATAACTACGGTATCTAGCTCCTTCATTTGGTTTCATAGTGTTTTATTGATTTTTTTTTCTTCATTAAATTTTGAAGTCAAACCAATTACAATTTAGACATAGGTTTACTATGTAACACAACTTTTTAAATTGTATGTATCAAAATTCATTTTTTTTGTTGGATCAAGGACATCAATACCAAGAGCAAGTGTAATCACAATATCGTGTCTCACATTTTGCCCAAGATGGATATTTATATCAATATTTTTAATGAATCTTCATCTTCTAAGACCTATAGTAGCTAAACTATTAAGAATTTGAAGATGATGCAAACTAGTGATTTGTAGAAATTTGTGTGTAGATTTTAAATATATATACATATTTAAATTGAAATAAATCATGAATCTTGTAATATCTCCTTTAATAACTAGTTTTAAAAAGAAAACATAATTTTTCATAAAGTAACGTTTGTGTTGTACAACATAACTTTTTTTTCTATAAAGAATATAATTCTAATTTTTGAAATATAGATTCTCAACATGAATATCTAGGGAAATGATATTTTTTCATAATTTTTTGTTACATATATATATTTTTAATTAATTTTTGAAGTTATTGTAACTATAATTTGGACATGCATCTGTGTCGTACAACCTAACTTGTTGTGTATATATTGAAATCCATTTTTTCTTTTTTTAGTGAAATAAGGACATCAATACATAAGGAAAGGGTATTTTTTGATTTTTTTTTATAATGGTTTACTATTTTTCCACCTCTATAGAACAAAGAGCTCGATGTTCAGAGAGAACCCTATGTTTAGTAAAAATTAAAAATTAAATACAAGATAAAATTAAAACATATCAAAACTCTACTTATTGGAAAGCTCATTTCAAGGGCTACAATTGTGCAAAAAATCATTTCTAAATGGCATTATTTAATCCATGAAAAGGTAAATAAAACTTCTTTTTTTGTCAACATTTTGATAGGTGCGAAGGAAACTCCATTGTGGGTATGATTTAATACTAGAGGGGTTTCATCCAAGGGGGTTTGATCTAAGGGGGTCTTATCTATCCCTCTTCAATTAAAACCCTTTAGATGGAACCTCTCAAGGCTAAAATCATTAGTTTTTCTAAAAAAAATGATTTCAGACAAAAATTAGCATGCCCCAAAAGTGACACACACTATTGTGGCAACACCCTGCTCATAGATAATTTCAATTTTGTTTCATAATCTACTATTTTTTCACATGTGCAAAATAGAGAACTTGATTTTCAGTGAAAAACCTATGTTTAATTAAACTAAAAAATTACATAATAAAACCAAAATATATTAAAACTATACTTGATGGAGAGCTCATTTCAAGGACTATAATTCTCCAGCTGGGTTTGTCAAGTTGATTCCATTTTGATCCTCAACCTGAGCCTCAAAACCCAAAATTCTACATAAAATTGTAGATGGTGGGGGCAAGGGAAAAAAAGGGGGGTTCTAGCGAACACCCCTTTGCTCGAACCCCTTGGAACCCCTTCAAGTGAAGGGGGGTTCGCTAGAACCCCGTAAAAACAACATTAAAAAAAATGTGAAACCATTATTTTATTCAAAGAAATGGCTGACTAGGGGTTCTAACGAACCCATTGAAGGAAAGGGGGTTTGCTCAAACAAGGGGGTTCGCTTAAACCCCCCCCCAAATTGTTTTTGAGTGCCCAAGCAATTTTTGTTTGTCAATGCAATTATATCCCACTTATGTCGGATCACCCAATACTATAAGCCTAATTCTAAGCTCTACTATATGAGGATTATGTGTTATATCATTTTGCAAATATCTTACAATAATTGTAATTATTTAATATTGCTTACATTATAAAGTTAGGCCCTCCTCAAATAGGGTGCTACACACAAGGAATTCAAAATATTAGTGGTTATGAAAATATAAGAGAACATGTAAGAAGGGAGTTACATGGTAGAATTAAAAGAGCATCTTGGACTATCTATTTTAGGTAGTGTGTAAAAGAAACTTGGAAGGGGAGTTACTCTTCCAAGTTGGAACATTAGGTTTGAGCAGTTGACTAGTCAAATGATAGGTTACACTTGTGTGCCTTTATGACATGTAAGAGCATCTTTGAATGGGTCCAAGTCGAGATCCTAAATTGGAAAATTGCAAGTGGTCTCTTACACATTGGGAGTTACATTTTGTTTCAAGATTGATGACTACTCACAAGAGGTGTTACAATTTAACCCATGGTTTTGTTGAAATCACAAGCAATTTACATGATATACACTCTATATATACACACTTTGAGATAGCAGAATTGCATCAATCCAATTATATTGTAGGGTCTTGTAAGTTTTGAGTTGTAGGCTAAGAATCAACATGCTATAGAAGCATTTACTCAAGGGTTACATCATTACCGAGGTTTGCTTTTGGTGGTGGTTTTTTTTACCTAAAATAGTTTTCCTATGTATATAATTTGTTATGTGCTCTACTTTCTATTGTCTACCTTATTTTTTTATCTTATTAGAAGTGTCATTAAGGCATTCTTTGGTTTTAAATCATCAAAGTTTCATTACTCTAACTTGTTCCTAATTGTGTAATAAGCATTGTAAACTCTAACTTGTGCCTAATTGTGTAAGAGCATTGTAAAAACAACATAGACAACACCCATTGGAAGTCAAACACCTACAAGTGACCAAATATCACATAAATAGTGCTAATCCTAGAAAATTTGAAAGCTCTAAGATTTGAGGATGAGTGCAAGTCATTCACCATTAATGTGAGCCCATGAGGAAATTTGATTTCTAAGTTAAAAATGTGTAGTTTGTGTGAGGTGAAATTAAATAAAATGAAAAGGAGAATATAGGAATAATAATCAAACTCCAAATAAAATGAAAAATCTCACCTTTCAATTAAGCATCAATAACAATTTTCATCAAAATGAAATAAAGGAAATCACCAATACAAAACAAATGTAAATTGTCATTGTCGATGGAGTGGATGTGCTTGAATGATTTGGGATGTATGTTGTTTAGTGTGATAGCATCTACTTGCTTGATTTGGTATATATCAAAATGGAAGAGCATCTACTTTCTACATTATCATAGGCTTTCATTATGAGTGTGTGGGGTTTGAAAGCCTCTTGTGTATCCCAAGAGTTAATAAGCTAGAAGGTGTAGAGGTTTAGTCCAAATTTGTTATCTATTAAGTACACATTTGATATTATGTTTGGAAATGAAGGCTTCAATAAGAAGTGGAAAATTATAGTAGGGGTCAAGATATGCCATTTCTTTAGGACTAAAGGTGGCATAGTGATCAAAAGTAAGGTATGCAATGAGTGTCAAAAATTGAGCGGGGTCAATGTCGTTCAAAACCATCACCCCTTTCAAGACTAGCCAATATGTCTCAATGAACACAAAATGATTTGAGAAGATCCAAAATAGAAGTCATTGTCGAATCATCTTGAGCTATTTGATGAGATCATATTTGTTTATGGAATTAGATAGAGGGGATTCCAAGATCGTGACTGTGCCTTGTTGTGTTTTCATGACACAATATTTTATTATTATGTTTATGTGTGATGGGGATTTCTTGATATATCACACAAAAGAATTGTAATCATGAGAGGATTTGTGGGAGTGGATATTATATGTGTAGTTATCATGTCCCAAGTTTTATTTGGTAGAAGCTTGAACCTGGTCATGCTTTAGAAAGCAGTTCTAGTATATGCCTATGTCTAAGTTAGGTAAAGACCATGGTGCACCTTCAACTTCAATGTCACCTTGGTCTATCAAATCTTGGATGTAATCTTTAAGTTTCATGCATATATTAGTTGTATGACCTTTAATTTAGTAATGTAGACAACTAAAATGACTAATGAATTTTCATCTATCATTTTATCATTATCCTCATCAATTCTTCTATCCTTATTAATTAAATGTATTTGTTTATTTATTTAAGTTAATATCTTCTCTTTCCATTTAAAATAATTAAATAATTTTTAATTATTTAATTATATTAATATTTTATCATATCTATATTAATTAAACATTTGTTAATTATTTAATTAATTTATCATTTATCATTTTCTCTCAAAAAATAATTAAAATATAATTCAAATTATCTTTAGTCCACTATATTTAAATAATCTTTTTAAAATTAATTAGTTAATACTCCTCTTAACAATTAAATAAATTTAAATTATCTTCACTCCAAAGTAATAAAATTAATATTTTATTTATTTCTCCAACTAAATATCTTATGAATTAAATAAACTCATTTAATTCTTTCAACTATCCCATGTCATTAATTCAAATTTTAGCTCTTACCCTACCTTAATTTTTTTATCCATTGATCTTTCCAATCAATCTCCACCATTTACCAAATATCTGGTGAAGCATATAAATAAAACCCTTCATTCATTCATATCGCATAGACCATAATTTTGTATCATTAGATCTAGAGCACCAGAGCACATTCAAGCAAGCTATCATTATCAAGCATTACCAAAATATTATATCTCCTATCTATACCTTTGGGAAATTATCATCATCATACATCATTGTGCTATCATGGTTATGCTATTTTGAAGAGCAAACCACATATCAAGCATTCAAGTTGCTTTCAAAGAAACAATGGAGAAAATTAAGGTCTTTCCTACGGTAATTTTTTATTATTATTTCATTTTGTGCATAGATCTTGAGCTTTATTGAGTGATTGTTGAGTGTGAATTTGGCACTTTCATTATATTGTTCCTATTTTATATTGATTCACATTTTCATGATCCACAAGTGGTATTCACAATATTTGCAGTCTTTGTACCATGCAAGTTTTGGTTTGACATCATCATAAAAATTGTGAAGTGGGAAGCTGATCATGTTCGCTTGTAAGAGTTTCTTGAATCCATTCTCAAAGGGTTAACATGTTCTCTACTTTCATCCTGATGATGGATCATGGAGTGTGATCCGAAATGTTGATGCAAAAATTCGATACATAGTCAAATCCATAAATCTTGAGCAAATACAATATGGATTATGAAAATTTGATATCATTAACAAGTTTGTGTATTAACATTTCTTTTTTTCATTTTTAGGTGGCCCTATCAATGATAGAAATTTATTTGTGGTTAGAAATATTTGTACATGTTTGCTATGAATGATGACATCATTGACTATATTTTTATTTTTTGCAAGGATTTTGGGCTTCTTATTTTTGCTATTGTTGTTGTTGTAATCCTTTGTAAAAAATTAACCAACCCTTTGGTGATTAACGTGTTCTTGACTTGAACACCTTTCTCAATGATCTTGTCAAATGTGGATACTCAATGCACTTCTAAATGGAAGGCCATTTTGGCATAAATATTTATAACAAAATTATGTACACATTTCTTCTTGAGTATAGGTAATAGGAACCTACTAGCTAGGGTTCACAATCATTGAAGGAAAGCAAAAAATTCTCATCTATTTTTGTTTTGCATGGCAAGATCAAGCATTATCAATTTGTTGGTGTTACAATTCACATCTTTGGAGTGTGTATTGGCAATAGACAACTATGCACAGTATTAATTACTCTTCAAATTAGGAGGGGAAGCTCCCTCTTTTGTTGATATCCGTGAAGAAGTAAAATATTCTAAATCCTATCTTTTTGAATCGATTGGAAGAGGCACAAGGTTAAGAAAACCAATACATTGCAGCTAAGCTTTTTCTCTGGTTTTGCAAATCTTAACTACAACTAGGCTAATGCTAAAACTATCCTATCTCCTCTAGATAAACAAAGCAAGAGGAATTAGGAGCAGGGAATTGATATACAATAAACTTTAAGTCAGGATTCCCAAGGAGGCGAGACACCTATCTGAGGTGTGGGATGAAATTAAGGTTATTGGAAACAACATCAAACGACAAGATAGTTCTTAGGATTTCCAAGGAGGCGAGACACCTATCCGAGGTGTAGGATAAAAGCAGATTACTTGGAAACAACACTTAAATGGCAATCTCTAATTCTAAATTCTCAAGGAGAGACTCCTATCTGAGGTGTAGATATGAAAGAAAGATTATTAGTAACAACATCAAATAATAAACTTTATTTCTAAATTCCTGAGGGACTCCTATTCAAGATGTAGATATAAAAGAAGCTTATTAGAAACAAATAAACTAAGGAAAAAAAATTGCATGAAGGACCTATCACACAAATGAACGATCAACCGACTTTATATTAACAAAGTGAACAAGTACAAAATAGCAATATTGCATGGCAAGGTGGGCACACCAATTTGTTTGCAACAAAAGTTAAAGTACAAATGAGCATGGGCGCTCTTATTTATAGACCCTTCAAGGAGTAGGGAACCCTAAAATCTCCTTGAGTTAACATAAGTCTTGCAAGCATGCAAGATTTATTCTTAAACCTAAATGTATGCAACTTAATAGTTCACTGAAACAACTACCTCAGTTAATTGATTCTAAACTAAACTAATTGTACCTTGCAACACACAAGTCCTTATTGATATGAAAGTCAACTGATAACTAACATCAGTTAATTGAAACAAAAAACTCCATATGTACATAGGTATCTCAAAAATAGACATGCAATGATATGTGGGACAGTGAGTTAACTCAGAAAGAAGCATCAAGTTAATTGTTGTGTCTAATGTATATCCTAGAAGGTGGGACGTCTTGATCTGTAGTTCACTGGATATGATCTCAAGAAATTAAACCTTCCACAAGGTTGTTGATTGCATCACCGTTTGGGGCACTGATACTCCTTTAAAATACTTGATGTATTTGCAACATCTCTTCACTGTCAATTCATTGCTTGTCAACAACTTGTGCAATCTTGGAAATATGTGCACATTGAAACTAGTAGTTCACATGACTGGTAACTATGGCGACTCCGTAACTGGAGTGATGATCTTTGTTTGTTTTGTAGCTTAACACTTCTGACGCTTTTTACATTCTTGATGCCTTTCACATTTTTCTCAATGGAAGAGTGTTGCATGATGAAACCACGAAGTTTGACTGGGAATACTCTAACTGTGAGAAATGCTCCTGAACTTGCTGCACACACAAAATTCCAACGGTATTCAACCCTCTAAACTGACCTGAGAAGGCTATCAGCTATACAAGGTATGAAACCATGTGGACTTTGAGTGGCTACGCCTACCAAATTGTCTGAATCAACCCTCTAGATGCGCTTGATGCAAATTGGTGTTAGCTTTTCTTATGAAATCATGAATCAAGACCGATTTGATCTTGAATTCAGCCTAAGTGAACCACATTATGAAAAACTAGACTGTTGACTGTAAAGACGGATATGTTCTAACAACTTTTCTCAGTGAGCTAAATATAGCTTACACTTAGGCTAAAAATAGCCTGTCGAGAGGCAATTTTTATGAAATTTTCTGAAACGTGGATTTTGGAGAGAATGAAATGCTAAGCCAACCTAGATTGTCAGAAACTCGAAAAAAGAGTTTTATTAAGGCATGCAAAGGCTTTTTAGATTAGAACTTCAGGGGCAATTTTTCCTAAGAAAAAGTGGCACATGGGTTTTGTAGGCACCAAAGAGTTGAACAGACCTAGAATCTTCATTTTTGGAAAAATTGAGTTTTTGACCCACATGCAAAAGAATTAAAAAAACACAGTACTTCAAAATGAGAAGTAGCGGGGCAATTTTCTCTAAAAATTCATAAACATGGGTTTTTCTATGGATGTTGAATTAAGTGAACCCAAATGATCAGATTCTGAAAAAGATGTTTACTTTGACATGCAAGAGAAAACCTAAGACAAGGATAGAAGGATTTTAGAGATAGAAAATAGAAGTTATATTCAACCTTTGAAAATGATGCCTATGCCTTGAATGAGATTTGATGAAGTCTAGAATGCATGCACTCTAATGATGAAGTCTAGAAAATGATTCCTTTGAACAATCTGGACCTAGCATTGCAAAGAGCACTGAAAAATGTCACCTGTAGTGCCTTTAAATCTTGCTTGCACAAGAAAATATTTGTTTTTCCTCAACCGATGATGAGAATAATGGATGCCCAAATGCCTTAATAATTTTTTTTTATGAAGGCATCAATTTTGCATGCAAATCCCTAAATTTAGGCGGCATAATCTAATTGGACCTCCATTTAGTTAATAAAATGAAAAATAAGCCCTAAAATGGGTGCCATTGACATGGACTTCAGTTATTCACCACATGCAAGTATCACGAATAGGATGAGATATGAAATGGAAAGCTGGAAGCATCACGAATAGGATGAGCATTTGAGCTAACGCAAACAACTACATTTGAGGTCCAAAAACTTGGGCGCCCTTGGCCTCCAGGGGCACTTTTTCTCTGCACTGACATTTTTGACCATGATAAAAAACCTCATGTTTGACTCCTGATTTCAGCAGTTCAACAACTCAGATTAACCCATTGTTGGATTTGTTGCGAAGCCCGATCAAGTTTGAGACAAACATCCTAGGTATCATTTGATCATAAAGTTTCATTTGGTACCTCAAAAAGTTGGGCACCCCTAACCTCCAAGGGTGCTTTTTTGCTCCAATGTTAGTCAAATTTTCACTGATTCCATCTCCCTCGTTCCTTGTTCAATCTCTAGTTTTAGGTGCTAGACAGATCTTTTGTACTGGATGGTAGGTTCATCTTGAAGCTAATAGTATTCTGGAGAAGTCTTCTTGGAAGTGAAAAATCTCAAACAAGTAATCTAAGCCTTTGAAATCTAGGGTGCCCTTGGCCTCCAGGGGCTCTTTTATTTCTAGAGAGAAAAAATTTGATGATTTTCACCTTGACGAAAAATCCCCTCCATGACAAAGCATTATTTTGAACATATCTTGCCATAGAATCTTCGTCGAAGAATTTTAAGCTTATATTTCGACACCTGGTATCTGGCCATTTGCTATTAATGATCTCAGAGGTCCTAACTTTTCTCCTAAAAAAATGGAAACAACTCACCAGAGTTAAACTAACTTTTTCTTGATTCTAACTTCACCACTGTGGTCGTGAAGTGAAATAAGCCAATAAAAAAAAATTCAGTCAATTCTGACAAGATTAAATTTTTAGGGTTTTGACCTAAAAATAGGGGCCTAAAAAGCCTAATTTTAAAAATTTTAAAAATTTTCCATTATCTTCCAAACCCACAAAATCCCATACTTCATTTGCCCAAAAACTGACCTTTGACGATAATTTTATAAGGTTTAGACCATTTTAAACAAAATTCCTTAAAGAAGTAAAAATTTGTTTTGGGTACAACATTAGGCTCCATCTCGTGACCATGTTGGATACTTACGACATAGGAGAACTGAGAATCTATGAGTTTTTTGTAGACTAGTGATGATGAGTTGGGCATGGAGTCAAGAAATTTTTCCCTAATCACCTAATACTTGGAATTTTCCTAATCACCTATAACAAGACTACCTAAGAAATCACCTAAAACACGACGATACTTTATAGAACAAGGAAAAATATTACTACATAACGTAAAACATAAAATTATTAAAAGAAAATCACTCGACCCTCGAAGGGATGAAGTGCCTTGGATATTGTCCAATGCATGACAATAGTAAGGGCCTTCCATCAATGTTGTTTCTGCCTACAAGGCTTCACTTCTCTTCTGATGGGAATTGTAGGAGGCAATCTCTCTGGGATGAAGATTCTCAGGTATATGCACACCCAAGAAAAGGTACTCTGAAAAAAGTTAGAATATGATGTAAATGGGAAAGATGATACCCCTGAGGCATTAGTTTCACTGTAGTTCATCCTCGAGACATTGATTTCTTCAAACCAATTGATCAAGTTCCAAAATCAATTTCTATAATGTTGTAGGTGATCTTTTCTGACCTAAAAATATCCTTTTATTGGCATCGATCAACTCTACATCACCTTTAACACATAGGAGTTTGATTCCCATGTCTTCGACATTTTTGAGGCCTAACAAAAGTGCCTCTTTTTCAGCTTTAGTGAATTCCAATTGCACAAATGGGTGCAATTGTCTTTTAGGGGAGATGATCAATTCCCCTGCTCTTGAAACTGTTGTAGAACAACCTCCATCAAACTATATTGTCCATTAATTTTTATCCTCTATCAGTCTCTTTTCAAAACAAGCAATGTTTCCGTCTTCAGTTTCTATCTCTGATAGAGTCACATAATTACTAGGACTCATTTCAGGATTTTCTTTTCCTGGAATAGATGACTCAAGCAGACCTGTTTCTTTACAACATCAAGAATCTAATCTAGTTGTTTTGAATGATCTTGAAGATATTCCAATTGAGAGAATTGTACCTTGGTCTTCATCATGGAAGCTACAATGTCAAAATTTGTTGAACATGGATCTTGAGCAACTAGCATAGTAATCTCACATGAAGATTTGGGTTTAGAAGTGGGAGGCACTTCTTTACCCTTTTCGTTTGATTTCTATCTTTATTCTTCTTCTTTCTATGCCTTGAAGTGTTGAGCACGTGTGAACATAGGCATTGAAACATTTTCATGATTCACTGTAGGAGCGTACTAATAGTTTTCTTGTTCTTGTTCTTGATTGATGAATTCTTTATCAAAGTATCCTGTAGCAGAGTCACCATCGAAGTTGTCTATTTGTGGTAAGACAATGCTCGAACATGGTATTGGTACAAAACTAGAACTGGGAGTAGCTTCAGTGTATCCCATGATTTGGTTCATCCTCAAATTCTGTGGACATGTGGATTCAGTATGTGCATCGATGTCATGGAAAGGAGAAAATACTGCACTATGTGCAACTTCAATCATTGGTCTTGTTGGAGATGTTGGCAACCGTGACTAAAGATTATCTCTTTGGTTGGTATGGTTGCTGAAGTGGAGATTTGATAAAGCTTGTTTTCATCAAGCCAAAAGTGATCATATCATCCTCCAACTTGATGGCATGTTTTTTCGTACTCTTCAACTCTGTTTATTTTTCCGTATTGAGGAAGAAGGCTATCTCTGAAGGAAGAGAATTTATGAAACAACTTGAATCAAAATCTCCAGTGATGGATTGAGTGTAGAAGAAAGTATTGTAACAAGATTAAATCTTGCTACAAATCCCTCATGTGCTCATTGTGCTCCATCTTTGAATTTGGAAGTTGGAAAAACAACAAGTGACTTCCTTCAACGGGCTTGAATCTCGCCAAAAATTTATCGCTCATAGTTATCCAACTCGTGATACTGCCTAGCGCTAGGTGATTAAACCAGTTGGCAACATTTCCCACAAGAGTCTTGACAAAGAGACACACTGCAATGTCTCCATGCAAGATGACGCAAGCCGTTGTGAACACAAAAAAATGTTCCTCTAGGTGTTGAGTTCCATCATCGTGAAACTAGGGAAAGTGCTTCCTTGAACCTTTAGGTAACTCATGATTTACTAGAAAATCCAAAGGTCCAATGTTATTACCCCAAGGCAATGGAGGTGTACGTTGCTAATTTCTATCAACATTTCCATCATTATCGTTGTTATCATCCATTGCTTTTGTGTGGATCATGCAATAGGATACTAGAGTGCCATTCCCATGTGATAAAAGTGTTTAGCTTTTCTTGAAGTTTTCTTGCCTTGTGCCCCACGGTGGGCACCAGAAAACTGTTGGCATTTATAATTTTCACCTCTAGTGTGCGTATTGGCAACAAAAAACTATGCACAGTATTAACTGATTTTCAAATTAGGAGGGGAAGCTCCCTCTTTTGCTGATATGCGTAAAAAATTAAAATATTCTAAATCCTATCATTTTGACTTGGCTAGAAGAGGCACAAGGTTAAGAAAACCAATACATTGTAGCTAAGCTTTTTATCTAATTTTGCAAATCTTAACTACAACTAGGCTAATGGTAAAACTATCCTATCTCCTCTAGATAAACAAAGCAAGAGGAATTAGGAGCAGGGAATTGATATACGATAAAATTTAAGTCAAGATTCCCAAGGAGGCGAGACACCTATTCGAGGTGTAGGATAAAATGAAGGTTATTGGAAACAACATTATATGACAAGCTAGTTCTCAATATTTCCAAGGAGGTGAGACACCTATCCGAAGCGTAGGCTGAAAGTAGATTACTTGGAAACAACACTTAAACGACAATATCTATTTATAAATTCCCAAGGAGGAGGGACTCCTAATCGAGGTATAGATATGAAACAATCTTATTAGAAACAAATAAACTTAGGACAACAAAATTGCATGAAGGACCTATCACACAAATGAACGATCAACCAACTTTATATTAACAAAGTGAACAAGTACAAAATAGCAATATTGCACGGCAAGGTGGGCACAACATTTTGTTATCACAGAAAAAGTTAAAGTACAAATAAGCAAGGGTGCTCTTATTTATAGAACCTCTAAGAAGTAGGGAACCCTAAAATCTCCTTGAGTTAACATCAGTCTTGCAAGCATGCAAGATTTATTCTTAAACCTAAATGCATGCAACTTAACAGTGAACTAGAACAACTACCTCAGTTAATTGATTCTAAACTAAACAAATTGGACCTTGCAACACGCAAGTCCTTATTGATATGAAAGTCAACTGATAACTAACATCAATTAACTAAAACTGAAAACTCCATATCTACATAGGTATCTCCAAAATAGACATGCAATGATATATGGGATAGTGAGTTAACTCAGAAAGAAGTATCAAGTTAAGTATTGTGTCTAATCTCAAAAAAGTGGGGCATCCTGATCTATAGTTCACTAGTCGTGATCTCTAGCAAATAACCCTTCCACGAGGTTGTCGATTGCATCACTATTTGGGGAACTGATACTCCTCTGAAATACTTGATGTCTTCGCATCATCTCTTCACCGTCAATTCACTACTTGTCAACAACTTGAGAAGTACTGGAAATATGTGCACATTGAAACTGGTAGTTCACATGATTGGTACCTCTCACAGCTCCATAATTGGAGTGATGATCTATATTTCTTCTATAGCTTTACACTTCTAACGCTTTTGACGTTCTTGATGCTTTTCACGCATTTCTCAATGGAAGAGTGTTGCATTATGAAACCAAAAATTTTGACTGTGAATACTCTAGCTGTGAGAAATGCTCCTAAACTTGTCGCACATGCAAAAGTCTAATGGTATTCAACCCTCTAAACTGGCCTTGGAAGGCTATCAGCTATACAATGTATGAAACCATGTGGACTTTGAGTGGATACACCTGCCAAATTGTGTGAATCAACCCTTCGGATGCGCTTGATGCAAATTGATGTCAACTTTTCTTATGAAATCGTGAATCAAGACCGATTTGATCTTGAATTCAATTTGAGTGAACTACATTCTAAAAAAATAGACTGTTGACTGTAAACACAAATATTTTCTAACAACTTTTCTCGATGAGCTCAGAATAGCTTTTGGTGAGGCTAAAAATAACCTGTCGAGGGGAAATTTTTATGAAATTTTCTAAAACATGGGTTTTCCAGAGAATGAAATTCTAAGCCAACCTAGATTGTTAGAAACTCGAATAAATGAGTTTTATTAAGGAATGCAAAGGATTTTCATATTAGAATTGTAGGGGCTATAGGGGCAATTTTTCCTAAGAAAAATTGGCACATGGGTTTTGTAGGCGCCAATGAGCTGAATAGACCCAAAATCTTTATTTTTGGACAAATTGAGTTTTTGACCTGCATGCAAAAGAATCTTTGAAAGAAAAACACAGTAATTCAAAATGAGTAGTGGGGCAATTTTCTTGAAAAATTCAAAAACATGGGTTTTGCTACTAATGGTGAATTAAGTGAACCTAGATGATCGGATTCTAAAAAAGATGTTTACTTTGATATGCGAGAGAAAACCTGAGACAAGGATAGAAGAATTTTAGAGATGAAAATAAAGTTACATTCAGCCTCTGAAAAGATTCCTATGCCTTGAATGAGATTTGATGAAGTCTGGAATGCATGCACTCGAAGATGAAGTTTGGAAAATAACTCCTTTGAACAATCTAGACCTAGCACTACTAAAAACACTAAAAAATGTCACTTGTAGTGCCTTCAGATCTTGCTTACATGAGAAAATATGTGTTTTCCTCAACCTATGATGAGAATAATGGACGCCCAATTGCCTTAATAAATAAAATTTATGAAGGTGTCAATTTTGCATGAAAATCCCTAAATTTGGGTGGCACAATATAATTGGACCTCCATTTAGTTAACTAAATGAAAAATAAGCCCTAAAATGGGTGCCACTGGCATGCACTTCAGTTATTCGCCACATGCAAGTAAAAATCAAGTCATGTTGATGTCGACTCATAAGTTAAACTTGAGATTTAACATTATTTTAAGTTGGGTTCGCAATCTCCTTCATTATAGGGCGGCCAACTCACTTTTGTTCAAAATTCAAAGTTTGACTTGGGTGCCAACTCTCCAGACTAGAAACTTTTTTGGAATTTTTCATTTGCAAACTTCACTGGAGCCTATGTTTGATCACTGACTCTGATTGACTGATGTATCTAGTAGACTGGCCGAAAGTTTCATTGAAGAGTAGGGACAAAACTGAAAAGAAGCTCCTTGAGGTTGCAAACCCTAATTCCAACATGTGAGGCCTCAAATTTTTTAGCACCCTTGGCCTCCAGAGGCACTTTTTGGGTCCAGAATTAGTCAATTTTCATGCATTTTCATCATTTTGAACTTGATTTTTGTAAGGAAATAAGGGGCATCTCTCAGAGAAACCTCCATAATAGTAGTGCCTTCAGTAACTTTCATTTTGATTAGGTTGCCTCAAAGACACATACAACTATGTCCTAAAGCGGAAACAGACACAGTTATTTGCCACATTGATCTTTATGAGAGAAGCACATGTAAATTCAACAACAAGCAACAACACAAATGAAAGATACTATGAAAACATAACACAAAGATTTTACGTGGGGAAAACCCTTTCAAGTGAAAAACCCCACTCTCCAAAGTTTGAGCCATTGTATTATTCAGCAACGGAAAGTTACAATACAGTTTCAGGCTCTTAGCCTTTCAAAGATTACATCTTGTTCATTCTGGATACAACTAGTAGCAAACTATCCCTGAGAGATCACCCAAAGTAATCATGATCACGAGAGATTCCAACAGCTTAACTCTGCCTCTCAATCCTCTGCTTCAACCTCATGGCCTCGGCCTTTCGGCCAACCACTCGGTCCTCTCTCTATCGTTCTCTCTCTAGCTCTTGGCTCTTTAGCTCCTTAGCTTATCAGCCCATGCTTCATAACGTCTAATGCATACATATATGCATTCATTCTCAAGAGGCTCTATGAAATTGTTCTTTTCCAATTGTCAGATCAAAACTTACGAATCATCTAGCCCAACATCATTAGATGTTTCCACTTCCTCGTGTTTTAGTTTTCCAACTTCCACACAGAAACAGTTCAACAAATGGTTCACATCCTGCTTTCTCTGATTGGTCCAAATCGCACCACGTCGGACAGTCTTCACTCGGTCAAAAGGCATTCAACCTGTGTCGTATGTCAGTGAGACACTAACCATGTCTCCCTAATGCCACAAATCCCATATTGTCTTTATCGCCAAGAGTCTTTGCTATCGACAAGACATTACTCCGAGTCCAGAAAGCTATCGCTCAAACTTCGCCATGTCACCAAGACCTCACTCTGATGTTTATCACTTGTATCACTATCGCCAAGACCATCGTTGTTTGATGAGACATCATACCGAGGCTCAAGAGTCACATCGACCTCAACAATCCCATCGGCAAGACTATCGCCTTTCGCCAAGACTTCATAACTAGCTCTTCATGTTATACCGAAACATCCCAGTCGGCAAGACATATCGCTTTCGCTAAGACATTACTCCAAAGTCTTCAAGTCATACTGAGTACCAAATAGTCACCAAGATTCATACTGACATCCAAGAAGCATCGGTCAAACCATTGCTATCGGGGAGAGGTCATACCGAAGTCCAAGAGTCATGTACCGACATCAGGTTTCCCATCAGCAAAACAATCACTCTTCGCCAAGAGATAATATCGATGCCTTCATGTTACCCCAAAGTCTTCTGTCAGCCAGACATTTCATATTCGCTAAGACTTCATACTGAGCTCAAGAGTCATACCGAACGCATTGTTCGCCAAGAGTCACACCGAAGACCTTGTGTTTCTCCGATGACTCCATTCGCCGAGACATCTCCTGGTCACCAAGACTTCATGCCGATAGGAGCAAGTCATGCTGATTTCCACACCGACTAGACAAACCAAAGGTCATGCCGATATCGGCAAGACTTCCTATCATCGTCGAGACATCATTTTGACACATATGAGTTTCCCCGATGACCATGAGAAATATTGACAAGACTTCACATATCGCCAAGACTTCTCACCAAGACCCTCAAGTCATAGCGATAGGTCGATTCGGCAAGATTGAAACAAAATCTCAGCAACTAGTGCAAACCATAGGGTTCCAAAGCTGCTAGTCGGCCAGACAAAAGGAATGTCACAATGACTTTGCTTTTCCAAAGGTTATAGCCTGTGAGATTGAGGCACATATTCCAACAATTTTGACCTCACTTCATGTTGTGTTCTTTGACACTTGGAAAAAATTCAGAGCTGGCTGACATGTTCACTGTGGAGCTAGCTCAATTTTGAACATGATCTCTTGGAGAACACTTTTCCTAAAAACATTATTTGGTAGGTGAAAAACTTGGGCGCCCTTGGCCTCAAGGGGCGCTTTTTCTCCCAAACTTAACCATTTTTCAAACTACCTAATAATCCATTCAATCTCTAGCTATAGGCTATTGACAAGTCTTTTGAATCAGTTGAGATATACAATGGAAAGCTAGAAGCATCATGAACAAGATGAGCATTTGAGCTAGCCCAAACAACTGCATTTGAGGGTCCAAAACCTTTGGCGCCCTTGGCCTACAGGGGCACTTTTGCTCTGCACTGAAATTTTTTACCATGATAAATACCTCATGTTTGACTCTTGATTTCGATAGTTCATCAACTTAGATTAACCTGTTGCCAGATTTGTTGTGAAGCATGATCAAGTCCAAGATAAACATCCTGGGTATCATTTGATTAGAAAGTTTCATTTGGTACCTCAAAAATTTGGGTGCCTCTGGCCTCCAAGGGCGCTTTTATGCTCTAGTGTTAGTCAAATTTTTACTAATTTCATCTCCCTCATTCCTTGTTCAATCTCCAGTTTTTGGTGCTAGACAGATCTTTTGGACTAGCTAGTAGGCTCATTGCAAATTTGATAGTATTTTGAAGAAGTCTTCTTGGAAGTGACAAATGTCAAACAGGTACTCTAGGCCTCTGAAATCTAAGGCATCCTTGGCCTCCAAGGGCTCTTTTATTTCTAGAGTTTAGAAAAATTTCAATGATTTTCACCTCGACGAAAATCCCCTTCATGACGAAGCATTATTTTGAACATATCTCGCCGTAGAATCTTCGTTGAAGTGTTTTAAGCTTAGATTCTGACACCTAGTATCTGGCCATCTGCCATTGACGACCTCAGAGGTCCTAACTTTTCTCCTAAAAAAGTGAAAACAACCCACCAAACTTAAATTGACTTTTTCTTGATTCCAACTTCACCACTGTGATCGTGAAGTGAAATAATCCAATCAAAATAATTTTTAATCAATTCTGACAAAATTCAATTTTTAGGGTTTTGACCTAAAAATAGGGGCCTGAAAACCCTAATTTTCATAATTTTCAAATTTTGCCAATATCTTCTAGACAGTAAACCCACAAAATCCCATACTTCATTTTCCCAAAAACTGACCTTTGATGAGAATTTAACAAGGTTTAGACCATTTTAATCAAGATGCCTTAAAGAAGCAAAAATTTGTTTTGGGTACAACACAATTTATGTTCAATACTCTATGAAAAGTGTTTTACCAAACACTTTGCATGTTCAAAAAATTTGTTTGTTTTCCTTTGAGGTAGATCAGTACAACAATACAAAGCTTGTCCCCAATGGCTAGGATGGAAGAGGTGACACATATAATCATTATTGTAGGAAACCTCATAGTAAGTGATGTAAAATTCACAAATTTGAATCTTTGGATTGCATGTTCCTTTGTATCTATTTAATTTGGGTATTTCAAAGTGTTTAGGAAGATGTGTTTTTGTAATTAAAATCTTTAAGGGATAGGGACATAGTTCCTCAAAATTACATTGTTAATTAGTGGAAGGTGAACCCAATTGAAGAGTTTTAAGGGTATTCTATATATCCTTCAATTCTAGATCGACTAAAGGTTTAGATGATTGATGTTTAGATGAGCCAACGAGGCCATAAAAATATAGGTATATTTAGAAGTCTTTACATGGGAATAATGACAAAAATTTCACCAAAGTCCATCCCTTTATTTTTTCTTTGGTTCAAGTATTTTTATGAGTGCTAGCATTTCCATGAGCTTCATTATATTCATCATTATTTTTAGGATGGGGTTCTTATGTTCTTAAATATTCAAGGTTTAAATCACTTGGTAATTGAGCTCCTAATTCTATTAGTTCTTGAAGGGTGTAATCTCAATGTTTAATTTTGGACTCATGTTATTTTAAAAACTCTGCTATATCATCTCTATATTTGATATGGTTGTGGAGACTATCTTTATCATTATCATGGTCTTGATGTGGTAAATGAGAGTGATCTTGGGTATCCATTTTGTGAGAATTTCTTGGCTATGTGTAACAACTAGGGACATACAAAACTTGGACTCTTGTTCGTATGGATAAAACAATTGTGTAGATATGACAAGATGTACCAATAACAAATTTGGACTCAAAACTTGGTAAAAAATGAGTGCTATGACTATGGATGAGTTGTGACTTGTGATGAACTTAAATGTA
>VDFB02321532.1:28124-64650 GCA_007258455.2 Sequoia sempervirens
AATTTTCGAAAGTCTGATTATGTAGATGACCCTGCAAACAAATGTTAGTTGTCCTTTTTTTTTTTTCCTTTGGTCAAATTTTGCCACAATGTGCTGCAAAAATGTTAGTAAAAAATAGCAATATTCTTGCCAGAACAATGTTAGAGAGTTATCACATGAATATAGCAAAAAACTAGAGCAAAAACGAAGGCAAAACGCCCATTTTACCCTCCAAACTGTACTGTGAAGGGCGCTGCCGCAGTTCTATGAAGGGCGCTGCCGCAGTTCTGTGGGGGCGCTACCGCACTTCTGTGGGGGCGCTACCGCACTTCTACGAGCTTTTCCTGCAAAATCTTTAACTCAAAGAAACATTAAATGCAAGACCCGTGTGTGGGTCCCACCGGGCGTGCCAGAAATGTATACCTTGATATTTCTACTGCTCTAAATGTGCAAAACAACTAAAAAACATGAACAAAATACCAAGAACACCTCAAGATTAGCCAAAAGAGTGGTTCAACGAAAAGGAATGCAAATACGATAAAACACAAATACTTTTACCTCCCTTGTTGTTGATACCTCTTTGATTGGCCCTTGCTTGGATTGGTTGTGTGCTCCTTAGATGATGGATTGAGTGACTATATGTAAGATTCAATATGCAAGATGATGAACAAAGATGGCTAAATGATTGAAAAGGCTTGAGGATTCAAATGGACAGCATGTAGTTATCAAAATGCAAAGTGTTGGAAATGCCCTTGAGAAGGGGGTATTTATAGGAGATTTTGAATTCTCTAGAGAATTCAAGGGTCAAGATTGATCCAATAGGGTCAAGATGAAGGGCTATGGTGGGTTGAGAACCCACAAGCCCTCACATCTTGACATGTGGAGGGTGAAGTGGACAAGAGGGTAGATGAGATGGAAATGAGTTGTCAAAAATGTACATGAGGTGGAAAAGGACATGCACCTTGGGGAATGAGAGGATTTCCACAAAGCGACTTTAACCCTAAGGAGGGATACCTGAGGAATTTGGACCCTGCAACTACATTGGAAAAGGAAAGGTGGTTAGACATAACATGAATTGCACCACATTCCTGGATGATCTACGAGGTAAAAGGTGGGTCTAAAGGGACTTGGTCACATGTGGAGATTGTGACAAGTCCAAGGTTGGTCACATGTGGAGATTGTGACAAGTCCAAGGTTCTAGAAGCCTTGGAAGAATGGAATGTGAATTAAAAATTCACATATAAAAGAGGGGAATCTAGGAAGAACAAAAATGAACTAAAAATTTCTTGGAGGATGATTAGGCTTAATTAATTAGTAATTAGAAGATAAACGAGGATTAAAAGCCAACTTGCAAAAGTTGGAGGATGTGACACATCCTAATCAAGGATTAGGCATGTGTACATCCCTAATGAAGAAATTAGGAGATGGATTAGGACTAGATGAAAATGACATGTGAGGAATTAAATAAATGTAATATTTATTTAATTTATTTGATGAAAAGAGGATTAAGGAGGGTAAGGTATTTAATTATTAATTAAATACCTTAGGGATTTGGCAGAATTAAAGATATTAATTAAATAATAGTAATATTATTTAATTAACTCGGATAAGAGGATGTTTAGACAAAAAGTGATAAATTTGGATAAATTAAGTGTCCAAATTTGGATGTCTACAGTTATGTTGGTATTTGGTTGAGTGAGAATTTGTTGTGATGACTTCACTTGTTGATTTATAATTGGTGGATGGTTTCTAATCTTTTGAGATCTTGATGTTGTTGCCACCCTGTTGGGTAACCCTTGTTTTATTGATTTATCAGTCTTCCAAAGAAAGGGAAAGAAGGGTGTTGCTTTATTATTGGCCTTCACTTTTGGTTCTTTGTGAACTATTGCTTGTATGATTTATTTGATGATTATGGGTTTAGCCTTGCACTTGAAAATAGTTTCATTATGAAGACTTTGTGTAGGATGGAGTTTGCCTTGCTTAATGCAATTTATCATGAGGCTTTATATGTTGTGCATGGGGGCTTACCCTGATAGTGTCTTTTGAGTTTTTTTGTTCATAAGTGGAGTGGCTTTCAATGGGGGCCGAGACCCGGAAGTGGTCTCAGGGTAACTCATTGGAAGTTTATTAATCAAGTGAAAATATTAATATTTTATTAGGGGTTTTGGTTAGAATCACACATTAACAAGATATAAGTGAATGCCTCACTCATGAATCAAGTGCTTGTATGGGCTTGAGATGAGTTGAGAAGGCCTGGAATGGCAAAACCATTGTCTTGTCCTTATGAAAGATAATCGATGCCGCATTGGATTGCATGTGGGGTCAAGTTTCGTAAGAGGTCACCAGGGTAACCCAAGTTGGGGGCCGGGGCCTAGGAAGATTCACCAGGGTAACCCATGCAACATTGCAATGACACTCTTCCTTAAACAACCAAGTATGCTTTGTTTCCCTCTATGACATTCTTGAGTCTCTGGAAGCACATGTTGGCATTTATATGTTGATGCTTTATTGGTTAATCCTTATGTTGAGCACGTCTTGTGTTGGTTATATCTTGTGCTGAGATTGCCTTATGTTATCGTGGATCTTGTTGTGAAGTCTTGTATCCTTGTTCTGTATGATGGTTTAGTTGGGGCACCTTCTTGTCATCTCTTAGCACGGGGGGTGGGCCTTCAGGTCCACGTGGTTGGGTGGAACGTGCTATGCACCCCATTGGGTCCCCAGTGGTCAATCGAGAAGTGCGAAATTGTACCTTGCAGTAATTCCTGAGTTGAACCAGAGTTGAATCTAGTATTGCAGCTTTGAAACTCCTTCATTTCAAATGTATCATTCCATTTTATTGTATCTTCCCCATTCATGTTGGGAAGCGACATTGTAATATTATAAACCTTGATTAATGTATTGATCATGTTCATGTTATTTTATGGTTACTGGTGTATACATACCATCCGTGTGATATAATGATGTTGTTATGAAAAGTAATGCAGTCTTGAAAACCCGAGGGATTTGATATGTGCAGTTCATGTTTAGTTTCATATCATGTGATATATGATTATTATGATGTATGTTAGTATTTAAAAAAAAAAATTGGTGCCATGAATGTTTAATGTATTAGTATCCTTTGTGGTTAATTTGCGGGGCATTACATCATAGGTAGAATTTCTTTCCAAGTATTTATTTTCAGTAGGTTGTGATTGAAACTGGTTCTTAGTGCACATATAGTGCTGCTCCATTTAAAGTATACGTTCCCTGGTTTGACAAGTAAATGAACGACCACAAAGATGTATTAGTCGCCTGCTGGAATGTCCAATTTCCAGGATAGGTTTTGCCGTGATTTTCATATCCTTTTGTGGGCGCGACCAGTATCCCCAATAATACCACATCATCTTCTTCTTGAATCCTTATTAAGTTATTAACCCTACAAAATGAAAACCCTTATGAAAATTCAACAAATGATTTTAGTTGTGCTCACTATCCTTATTTATGCGTCAAAAGTGCTACCAATAGTGCCACTACTAGCCTGGTCCCTTGTACACCTCACACATGTCATGTGTGTGAGGTTGGGTATAGTCATAATTGTGATTCATGCAAACCAAAAATCCAACTTAATCAGTTCGTGTAATTTAAGCCTAACATTTACAATTTAAATGTTTAATTTGATTGATGTTTGGACTCTGACAACCAAGCTACATGTAAATTGTACCTCAAGCTGACAAGCTATCAATTGTCAAAATTGCTAGTGCCACACAAACGATATGAAATCATTACAAAACTTGTTTCACTAAATCACTGGATTATTGAATTCATCATCTATGATTCTACAGTACGTTGTGCAATTTTCAATATAAAGCTATCCAATCAATCACTCTGGCTATTCATATGGCATTAATCCGTGCCACTGCCCGCAGTACCACAACCAAATTAATAATTTCAATAAAATAAATGAAAGTCAGAGTAATTCGACACATTGAAAAGAGAGAATTAAATATCTTATTTTACCTTAATCATTATCAACACTTGAAAGGTAGAGTAATTCACCACTATCATTGGTGTGACAATTAAAATTTATTTCAACACTTGAAACATTAAAAACAAGTGCTTAAAAGGTATGCTTGCGACAAATGACAAGATGGCTACATAGTGCACATGCAAATAAAGTTATTTTTAAAATGGGGACATCGCTAGTTTGATGAGACTCAACCCTTAGGATTAAAGACTTAAGATTTAAGGCTTTGTCATAAAATATTTTGGTCTGACTTAGGCAATATTAAACAGTAAACAAGAGCACGATGACCGACATACCTAAATAATTAATAAAATCTCAACCATTGATTTCTAAAAATCTAACGGTTCTAGTGTTATTTCGGAGGTTTCAATTCACAAGTCTAGTACTTCAAGGATTTACTTTGAACTACCCACCAGCTTAGTCCCCATCAAAAATTGATTAGAAGTTATGACCAATTCATTTTTGAAACCCATAACTAGTAGCGAAAGTTAATTGAAACCAACAATCAAAGGAAAAGTGTGTACCAACAACTTTAATAATTGCATCTCAAGATAATGTACTTCAAATATTTGAATTCAATATCATCGAGAGTCATTGACCATAGCATCATTCTTGATGATCAGGACTACCTACCCATATTGTAATAGGTGAGTTTTTTGGATTATTTTTAGAGGTTAACAAGATATAATGAAACATTAGTCAGAGAATTTGCAATGACTCTAATAGAAAATGTAGTTATCGTGAGAGGATTGTGTGTAGATACATGTCAAAGGTAACCATTGCAGAAGTAATGTGGTTACCTATAGCGAGAGAATCCTACCTAGAATAGATCGATCTTGTTTTCGTCAAAAATGAATTCATGGTGCTAGGAGAGCAATTAGAATTTTCCAGGAAAGGTACCAAACGCCTTTCCCTTTCTTCGCATTGGGCATGTGCAATTGTTTATATAATAAAATATTTAACTTGTGAAGGAAGTTATTATCTTTTATATACTGTTCATTTCAAATATGTAAGTCACCTTCTGCATGGTAGACATGTGAATGTGACAATTTTTTTCCATATGGTATCAAAAATAACAATTAAATTTAGAAAGGGAAAATATTCGACATTGTCTCACCATTGTTTAATTCAATTGTTGGTTAAAAGAAGCCTCAACAACAAGCTCCTCGACTTGTCTTAGGATGAATTTCTAGTTTTGGAGGATGTCAATCATAGAAATAATGATAGACCTCAAGCCCCATGGCCAAGAACAAGACAAATCACAAGGATCAAAGTCTAAACTCCACATGAGAAAATAGGGGAAGATGCAACCTACTCGATTCATGTAGCTTCCCCAAGTGTAGACTCACCTTCTAAAATCCCTATTCTTGGGCGTGTGTTGTAAGTGTTTCCTTAGAGAGCACCTCCATCTCCATCTTGAGAGAATTCTCCCAAGTGGGTGTCTTCAAAAGGCATACCTCATCAACCTACAACTACAAAGCCACATACAACAAAAAGGAAACAAGTAGCTCCTTCATCTCGAAGGACTACTAGAAAGCAAGGGGTCCCATAGAAATCCCCTAGGTATTCATATAACCTCAAAAAAAAAGGACCAATGGGTGAGTGTAGGATCATGATGGGCCAAACTATGTCTCTAAGAGGCAATGAAAATACAAAAAAAATAGTTAATAAACTTCACATAAAAATTTGAATAGATTATTAAAATAATTTAGAAAATATGTAGGAATATAATTTGTAGTAATTTGAATGTAGTTTGTAGGCTACTAGTTTTTCTTTTTAAAGTAAATTTATTTGGTGAAAATTTGAAATTTCAATGAAGCAATACTACAATTTTTGAAAAAAAAAATGTGTCATTCCAGCCAACCTAAGTATGAGAATTTTTTTTTTCAATTCTTTCAATATAAGTAAAGGACACATGCCCAAATGTGACACATAATTTTTTGTAATTTTTTGCAAGTAAATAATTAGATATGAATTTTTTAGTAGGAATTTTTAAAAATATTAAAAACTAATTTTCCAGCCAACCTAACTTGGTAAAAAATATATGAAATTCAATTTGTTTTCAACCTATAGTTCATGAAGCATAGAGTGTGACACATCTTTCAAATTCAAAAAAAGTGAAATTATTGGAAAGTTATGGAATTTTTTCAATCAGCCTATCAATCAAGACTTCAAACATAGTGCATGTAAAAAATCAATAATAATTATCTATTAAATTTAAAATAAAGCATATCTTATATTGGTTGAATGGTGACAATTTCTTGAATAAACCCTTTTGTTTCATCAAATTCAAATTAAAAAAGTTGTCAGCATGAAGGGTGAAGTCCTGAAAAGAGGATGAAACCTCTAAACATGTTGAAGTAGTTGAATTTTTAGGTTTGACACTACCAAGCCTAATTCCAAAGCTTTCCTGAGGCAAAAATGGAGGGAAAAAATTCTTGTAAAAAGATAGATATTTGTTTCTAAGAAACGAATATTATTTATTTAGACATGGTAATTCGTTACCTAAAGGCCCTTTTACTAATTTTATGTTTCAAAGTAGATATCCATTTTGACAAAATGGATATTCATTACCTAAAATCCCAAAAAATCCTCTTTAGTAAAATAGGAATGACTTTTGCATTTCTAATCAGAATTTTGATTTTTTTACAAGTGTTGGAGAGGTGATTCAGAGCTCTAAACAATGGAATAGGTTGTGTTTCTATATTATATACTAAAAATTAATTACAATTATTTGAACTTAATCCTTCATTTTTTAAACATTAAATGCTCACAACTTTTGCATATGAAATCCCTTTTTCACGAATTTTTTGTAAGAATCATCTCAAAATACTTGAAACATTAGCTTGGAGTAATCAATAATGAAAATTTTAGATTTTGTGTAGTAAGGAGAGTAACAATTTTTTATAAATCATCATATCTCTCTCTATCTATTTCTCTACCTCTCTCTATTTCACTCTCTCTCACCCAAGCTCTAGACCTATCTCTCCACCTCTCCCTCCCTCCCTCCCTCTCTCTCTGTCCCTCTTTATACCTCTCTCTCTCTCCATCACAATATATCAAGCTCTAGATTTATCTCTCTCTACCTCTCCATCCCTCCCTTCTCCCCTCTCTCTTTGTCCATCTTTAGACCTCTCTCTCACTATCTATCTCCTTGATCTCTAGACCTATCTCTCTACCTCTCCCTCCCTCCCTCCCTCCCTCCCTCCCTCCTCCCCCCCTCTCTCTCTCTCAATATCTAGACCTATCTCTCTACCTCTCCCTCCATTTCCCCTTTGTTTCTCCCTCTTTATACGTCTTCGTATTTTAGTGAACCTACTCAATCCTATACAAATTAGTATTAATCTTATAGTGTTTCTTAGATCTATACTTTTATGATATTTCATCTCAATTTTATATTTAAAACTTTTTGCATGACCAATTCTTCATTGATTTTATATTGTTAGATTTGTATCTATTATCTTGATTGTGAAATTTATTTTACATACCCTACCCATCCTTGGCAACCACATTAGGGTTTCAATTTCACATTTGATACATCATTGATATTTCCACTTTTTCAATATGAAAGTGTACTTTTTAGATTTATTTTTCCTCTATCCCTCTCCTTCTCCCCCTCTCAATATTTTTAGCTATCTCTCTCTCTCTCTCTTACCTCTCTCTCCCTCTCTCTCTCTCTCTCTCCCTCCCCTTCTCCCTCTTTGTCTTTGTCTCTTTCTCCCTCTCTCTACCTATCTATCTCCCTTTCTCTTCCCTCCTCTATCTTTCCCAAGTCATATCTATCTTTAGATATATCTCCCTCTTTTTATCTGTCCCCTCTCTCCCTATCACTCCCTCTTTCTATAGTTCTCCACTTCTCTTATCTCCTCTCTCTATTTATCTCCCTCCCTCTATATATATATATATATCACACACACACACACACACACACACACTCCTTATCTCTCCCTCCCTATCTCTATCTCTCTATCTCTAGATATCTCTCCCTCTCTCTCTCCCTCTCTCCCTATTACCCCCATTTTCTATATTTATTTACTTCTCTCTCCTATCTCTATTACTCTCCCTCCCTCTAACTCTATTTATATATATCTCTTACCCTTTGTATCTTTATGTCCATATCTATCTCTCACTCATACACATATACTCCCTATTTATCTCTCCCTCCCAGAAATAAAAGTGGGAGGAGAAAGCCCCCCACACCCCTCATCAAAAGCTAAGATCTGAATATAGCTGAAACAAAACTTTTGAATCAAGAAGATAATCAATCTCCATTACCAAAAAGGAGAGATATATATAGGAAAATAGAGATGGAGATGGAGATAGAGAGGGAGAGGAAGAGGGGGAGAGGGATAGGGAGAGATAAATAAAGAGAGGAGAGAGGGATATATAGAGATGAAAGAGATAAATATATAGAGAGGGAGAGATAGAAAGATAAATATATAGGGAGAGATATAGGGGTAAAGAGAGATAGAGAGATAAGGAGATAGATATAAAGGAATTGAGAAATAGAAGGAAAAATATGGAGAGGTAGAGATAGGGGAGAGAGATAGAGATATAGATCTAAAGGTATAGAAAGAGGGAGGAAGAGAGAGAGGGAAAGAGGGATGGATAAAAAGAGGGATACATATCTAGAGATAGAAAGGTAGAGAGGAAGATAGAGGGATAGGGAGAGAATAAATATAGAGACACAAAGAGGTAAAGGGAGAGATAAAGATATAGAGAGATGGGGAGTTAGGAATAAAGAGGGAGAGAAAAAGAGGAAGATTTAGAGATATATAGAGGAAGAGGGAGAGAGAGAGATAGAAATATATAGATGGTGAGATAAAGTGATAGAGAGAGAGAAATAGAGATAGAGAGGGAGGGATAAAGAGGGAGAGAAAAAGAGGGAGAGATAGAGTCTATAGAGAAGGGGAGGTAGAGGAAGGAAGGAGAGATGGGAATAAATAGAGATGGGGTAGATAGAGAGATAGAGATAGAGAAAGGGAGAGAGATAGGTAGAGAGGTAGAGAGAAGAAGAGGTGGGGAGGGAGAGTTAGACCAATATATAGAGGTAGAGGGGGAGAGGGAGAGATATTTATAGAGGGATACATATAGAGATGGATAGGGATAGGGAGAGATATAGAGAAATAGGAAGATAGAGGTATAAAAATAAATGGAAAGGGATAGAGAGAGAGTGAATAAGTAAGAAAGGTAGAGATAATGATATATATATAGAGAGATGAAGAGAGATATAAGGATATATAGATAGAGGGTACAAGAGTGAGAGATAAAGGGGGTGACAGAGACAAGTAATATGGAGAGATGTATAGAGATGGAGAGAGGGGGGGAGATAGAGAGATAGAGATAGGGAGTGTGTGCGTGAATGAGAGAGAGATGTGGATATAACTTGATAGAGAGGGAGATTATATAAATAGATAGATGGAGGTAGAGGGAGGGAGATTAATAGAGAGGGGAGAAAAGTAGAGAGACATAAAAAGAGGGAGTGATAGGGATAGAGAGAGAGTTGGGGATAGAAAGAGGGAGAGATATGTAGAGATATATATAAATTGGGAAAGATAGAGGAGAAGAGAAAGGGAGAGAACTAGGTAGAGAGGGAGAGATATAGGAGAGAGATAGAGATAGAGATAGAGATAGAGATAGAGATAGAGATAGAGATAGAGATAGAGATAGAGATAGAGTAAAAGAAAGGGAGAGGGATAGGTAGAGGGGAGAGGATAGAGGGAGAGAGACATGTTCTCCTAGGTTAACTTGGAAAAAGTGTACATAGGATCAAAGAGAACAAGGAGGAATTATATGATGATTTATGCAAGTTTTTACTCTCCTTGGTACAAAAATATAAATTTTTCATTATAAATATTACTTCTTTAATGTTTCAAGTCTTTTGGGATGATTATTGCAAAAAAATCATGGAAAAAAAATTGTGTATGCAAGAGTTGTGAGCATTTAAATTTCAAAATGAAGGAGGAACTTCAAATGATTATAATTAATTTTTGGTCCATAAAATATCAAAATTATCTTATCCATTGTGTATATCTCTGAATCACCTTTCCAACACCTATAAAAAATAAAAAAATTGATAAGTAATGCAAAAGTTATGCCCATTTTATTGAAGTGTGTTTTTTTGGGTTTTCAAAACGGATATCTATTTTGCTTTTGAAAATGGATATTCATTTTTCTTTTGAAAAAATATCCATTTTGGTTTGGTATTACCAAACCCAAATCAAATTTTATCTGACCAATACAAAAAGTCAAATATAAGTTTCACGATTTTAGCTAAGTAAAACATGATTTTTCCCATTGCCATAGTTTGGACCATCATGATCCTACAATCACTCTGACCTCAAAAAAAAACTTCTAAGAAGTTGAATCTATTTTTTGTTGATCCGGAGACAAGTTCTAAGAGTAAGGAGTTGTTATTTACAAAACACCCAATTCCACCTCTTTATTTTCTAGATTGGAGTGATAGTGAGGACTTTGTTGAAGCCCTATAGTTGGCTATGCAAAGAATAAAGGAATTAGAGAAGAAAATCAAATTATTTCAACAATAGGGAGGATGATTAGATTATCTCACACAATTGATAGTAATAGAAATGGGATAAGCATAAGAAAATTGGTCAAAGTAGAGGGGATACCAAACACCAAATGCCCCAAGTTATCCTAGAAAACCATTGCATTATGGTTGTGGAAATAGGTTGAACACAAAAATCTTAGGGAGAAGGAGTTGATTAAACAAAATGAAAAATTTGAACACAATTTTGATGAGGAAATTAATAAAAAGGACATGGAAATCATGAGGTTGAAAAGGAAGGTGGAGCAACTGGCTACCATGACACCTTAGATGGTGAGTTGCATAACCTTGGTGAGGGTATATCCTTTATTTTTAAGAGAATAATTTTAAAACTTTAAATTCATGTACATATACTGTGATCTTTCATCCTTAATCCAATAATGTCTTGCTGATTTTTCTCCATTTTTTAAAATTCCACTCCATTGATGAGAAATCAACTGCATGAGTTTTATCTACATGAGTATGTGTTTCCCTATGAAACCACATAGAACCCACTACTATGCGTGGGAGATATTCAATTGAATGCATTGACCTCATTCATTCAAAATGAGAGAAACAAAGGGAAAAAATGCACTTGAATATAGGGAGATGGAGAAATTAGTGTTACTCAAGATAAGAGCAAAGCCAAAGGATCCTAAAAAATTGTTAGAGGATTGGATAAAACTCACAAAGCATTCAAAAGTGGCCACTAAAGTTCTCAAAACATAGAAATTAGACTATGAAATATTCATTCACTAAGCCTAGCATGAAAAAAGAGAATTTATGAGACATATTTATCTTACATGGGAGGAGTTATCAAATGAATTAAAAAGGAACCCCACTCATTGCACAATTTCTATGTAGCAATAATAAGGGCACATAAATACATAAAATTAGCCACCAAGTATGGTATTATTTGGTTGCCCCTTCAGTTTTTATCTTTGTTGCTATGGTATCCAGTACCACATTGGTCAAGTATAGTGCCTTGTGATGAAGAACAAGAAAGTACTAGTTGGATAAGGATAGAACATCATAAAGGATTTTATTTTATGTAGGGGACAAGGAGTATAGTACCAATGGACTTCCAAGAGATAACATTGATGAGAAACCAAAGACTCACCCCTATTTGAGGGAAAAATGGAATTTAGCTAGGTGGTGATGATCCATAGAATTGTTGTTTTAAGTAGGGATATTTCCTTAATTATTTTGATACTTTCATGATATTTTAGACATTCTCAAACACTTTATGATTAACTACAAAGCATTAGAAGTAGTTATTGATATGCTAATAAATATTTGCATATGTGTGTGATTGCTGTTAATACGTGATTAAATGTTTTGATAAATTATGTTGATTATGATGAACAAGTGCTTTGTACAAGAGATAATCTTATATGCAACAATGAGGAAGCAATCAACTAGATTCAATGGAATGCATCCATAGGATTTGATAGCCTACATTTGAAGAACTATGTACCTGCAGCGAAGGGAGTGACACTTGAATCTGATTCAACCATAGGCCATTGGACATTTAATACTTTTCAAGAGTGATGTAGGAGCATCCAACCTCACAAGCAATCCTGCATCACAAAAAATAAATATTTTATTTTCTTGTTTATTTTGGTGTAGGTTGGAGCTTCAAGAGAATCTCGTGGAGTTTTGAAGGATGAAATATTTATTTTATCAAGACTTGTCTTCCATTCAAAATCAAAGGCAAACAAGGTGTTTTATTCGATTTTAAAATTATTATATTGCATGAATTAAATGTTTCAAGGGTTGAAGGGGTCAATTGGCATACTATAAATTAAAAATTAATTAATTTTCTCAATTTGGATGCCTATAGAAGTTTTAATGTGGAAAGTGGAATTTGACATTATATTCTTTCAATTTGCATGCCTAGAATGGAGGAAAAAGCTAGTGATATTTGGAAAAAAACAATTAATGAATTCAATTTTCAATGTAAGGTGAATGAGCATGACTTATTTCATGAATTTATTGATTTTTATGAGGCATTTACAACAAGTTGTGTAATATGGTGCAACAATTTTGTGTGCCATATTTGGAAGCATTTAATGATGAATTTTAAGCATGAACAAAATAATTTCAAAAGACAATTCGAGGGAAATGAAAGAGCAGATTTGGGTGCCTCTTGACGAGTCTAGTTTATGGTCTAATTTTGGGTAGAATTTATGATTTATTTGTTGAAGTTGTCGTGGACCTTGATGTTAAGTGTTGATATTTTTATGATATTTCCTCAAGACTATAGACATTGGCCCTAATCTCATTTCTACAAATCTTTAATGACATTGGCATGTTATATGGATTATCTATATTAATTATGCATGTGATTAATGAATGTTCTTTAAGATAGTTACAGATATGTGATTATTGTGCATACTACTATTTCCATGTAGATATGATTAGAGGCCTACGACACTGAGAAGATTTTGCTGGTTGGTCATGCACCATAATGTTCAACAAGGGAATCATTCAAAGGTCAACGGAGGTCGATGGTGAGAGATTCTTCATGAAAATTGAGTGTAACTGCATTGTAATGGTCTTTAATATTGTTGAGCAAATGCAAGCATTATTGTTGTGCTAAATCTGCGTTTGGACATGCATGTTTGACCAGATTCCATGCATGCATAATCGTCGCTCCACTTTCTATACTTTCCCTAAATGGCGTCCTCCTAGTTCATGGAGTTGATCGCTTTGCTTAGTTGGTAGTATAAATAAGGATTAGACACTCCTTCTCAGAAGGTTGCACGATCTAATGATGTACTTGCATTCTTAAGTTTTCAGCAATACAACTATGCTACTCTTTTATACTCATGAATTCCAGTGAATAAAATGAAGTTCTAAGTTTGAGCATCTGAGTTTACATTAGTTTTAGAGGATACTCATCCAAGGGGGGACACTTGGTGAGCAATATGTCCTTTATCTTAGTTATTACTTTCTATTCAGTAATTAGTAAAAAATCTGGTGCTGATTGTTCCTGCACCCATTAGAATTTCATTTAGTGTATGTTCCTGTAGGCAAAGCAGAAAAAGTAGTTTCCTGTTTGTCCACTCATATTTTCATTTATGTCATACATTTTAGCTTAGTATAGTTGTTGGTTGATGTTCAACATTTATGTTATTCCTTTCCAAGCAATTTACTTTCAATATTGTGTCTTTCTTAGCTGTAGAATGAAGATGACTACTTTGGGTTCCTAGTGCACATACTGTGTTGACCCATTTCAAGTTCATGTCCTTGGGTTGACAAGTTAAATGCACCTTCATAATGATTGAAATAGCTATTCAGGTTAGATTTCCAATCTTTGAATCACGGTTGTAAAGGCCTAGTTGTTGAATCATTGTAGGAGGCTGTCATTTTTGGCGTTGTTTCCAGGGATGGTGTCAAACTAGGAAGTTCTTTGGAGTTGTTGGTAGTTTTCTTGCTATAGTAACTTTGAAAGTTGTTTTTAGCATACCCTTCATTTAGGAAGTATTGACCCCCTATTCTTTACCAATTCTTTGTGTGAGTTGGTTGATAGTGAGTTGATACTGCATGCATAGAGGAAGAAGGAGAGATGCTCATGGGAGATTCCTTCCTAACAATCTCGATCCATTCTAGCTAGTTGAATATCAGAACCTACCAAGAGAAGAAGAAGATCCACACCCTTTTGTTGATGTATTTCCTGATCTGACCAATTTTGAAGTTTCCTCTAAAGATCAAAATTAGCTTGAGAATCCCTTTTCTTTGGAACTACATCAAGCAGGCATGGGTGATGCAAATGGAAACAAACCTAACCAACCAGCTTTTCCTTTCCCCATCGCTCATTAGAATGAAGTTGACAACATCAAAAATATCCCTGCTTCAACACTTCCTAAGTTTTATGGAATTGTTACAGAAGACCCTGATACTTTCTTGTTTGAGTTTGACATACTCTACAATAGCTATGACTATACCATTGATGCTCATAGGCTTAAGCTATTTCCTACCACCTTGAAAGAGGTTGCATTAAGATGGTTTATGAGCTTAGGTAGAGATACTATGGAAACTTGGGAGGACATGAAGGAAAATTTCCTTAAGAAGTACAAGGAATATTGTAGGGGTAGTGACATGAGGGGAGATGACATTTTTAGAATGCAACAAAAGGAAGATGAAAGCCTAGAAGATTACATTTCAAGGTTTTTGTTATGCTTATAGAAATCTCCACACCGTACACTCAATGAAGACTCACAAAATTTTCTTTTCCTAAGAGGAATTAATGAGAGCTGTACTGATGCCTTAGACCTGATGGCAGGAGGAGATATCACCCAAGTTCCTTGGGAATACATCAAGAAATATGCTAGAACTATTCTAGGGTAGCTTCAAAGAAAGGGAGAGCTTACCAATCCTCTATGGGTAAGCCATCTACCAATGGAGTTTCAAGGATGGAGATCACACACTTGCTGGAAGATTTCAAGAAAGACATTATAAACAATCTAGCTACTCAACTGGATACACTTCAGGCCAAGAAGAAGCAAGATAAGGCATAGGCAATGTTGGCAGAATATTTCCCCCATTGTAGACAAAAGAAGGACTACAGATGCAAGATGGCAACTAATATTGAAAGTAAGTAGATTCTATTTGAGTTCAAACCAATCTAGATTCAAGAAAATCAAGTCTACTATGTTGCACAAAGAAGGCCATGGGCTCCAAGACAAGGTATGCCACCGGATCCACTATCTTATGATAGACCATATTTCAATTCCTATTCATCTGGTAACCAATGGTAACCCCCATATCCATCCAACTATGGAGGGTTCCACCACAATCTTGGAATAACCCTCCAAATGATTGGCCCAATCATCAAATATCTCCACCCTAGTGGCAACAACCTCAGGGGAATTGGAAGCAATTTCAAGGGCACTAGCAACAACCTCCATGAAATTAGCAACAAACAAATCAATGGAGGGGAGGATAACAATGGCCAACACAAACAACCAGTTACATGCATCCACCTTCTCAACCCTAGCAACCTGCTATAATGCCTCCTCTTGCTAATTAAAGCTTAAATGCACCTAAATCTACTCAACTACCAGCTCAACCCACACCTAATCCAAACAACAAACCACAGTAGCAGCTTGCATACTCTGCTAATTCAAATCAATTCCTTGCATATGTTGTGAGTGTAAGTGACATCCACTTGAGTTCAGGAACTACTCTACCAACCCCTTCCAAGCCCATTATCACTAAGCTTCCTGTGGAAGAGGAAGAGGAACCTTTGAATGACCCCATTCAGCCAAGTGCGCCTAAAAATCCTGAACCAGTCCAAGTCAAGTAGACTGAACAAGAACTACCATTTCCTCAGAGATTGGAAGTTGCCAAGAAGAAGGAAGAAAAGGAGGACACAACCTTTGAAATCTTGGATCAGCTGAAGCATATATGTGTGTCTAGATACCTCTATTTCAAGCCATAAAGGATGTCCCAATCTATGCAAGGCAATCAAAGAAGCATGCCTCAAGAAGCCAAGCAGGAAAAAGAAAGATCCAACTATAGTTCATGTGGTGGGACAACTGCTTGACATCATGCTTGGGAAAGTGACTATCCACAAGTACAATGACCTAGGTAGTCCTATGGTAGTAGTTGTTATAAATGGGATTCAAATAAAGAATGCTCTAATTGATTTAGGGGAAACAATAAATGTAATGACTAAAGACATCCTGCAACAACTAAATGTTGCAAGCTTGAGATCTACTCCTACTGTCCTGCAGCTTACTGATAGTTCTACTGTTAACCCTAATGGTATAGTGAAGGACCTTGTGGTAATTATAGACTCCTGGGAGTACCCAATAGACTTCATGATTCTTTCTCCTAAAGCTACACTAGGTGGGTATCCCATTATTCTTGGAAGGCCATGGTTAGCAACTACAGATGCATACATTGGATGTCGGTTAGGTGACATGACCATTTCTGATGGGAGGAGCACCAAAAATTTTGTTCTTTATCCTCTTGCTCAGCCATCCCATAATGAGGATAATTTCATATGGCCACATGTTGGTGAAGAGGCTGAGGAAGTTAATTTTGTGGTACATCTCATGATGTTAGGCAGAAGCTCTTTTATGTAGCTTCAAGATGAAGATGAAGTATTGGCTAACATCATTCAAAACCATTGTGAAGTGGAGGAAGCATCATCTTATCATTCTGATACTCCAGTCAAGACACTTCTGCTTGTTCTTCCTGTAGCCACTTTTCCTGCAGGCGTTCTTCCTGCAGCCACTCTTCTTGTAGCCACCTTTCCTACAGATGTTCTTCTTGCAGCCACTCTTCCTGTAGCCGGACATCCTATAGCAACAGGAATGTCCCATAAATTTCTATGATATGAACTCAAGGTATCATGCATTAATGAAGCAACCATGATAGAATTAACTACACAAGTGCAAGTGTCAAAAGAAAAATATTTGAATGTCAACAACAAACAGAGTGAAGAACAACAATTGTTATTGGAAAACTTATTGAAGACTCACCAACATGCATTTGTGTGGGACTATCATGATATAAAGGGATTGGACCCTAAGCTTTGCACTCATAGAATTTACATCAGAGATGATTGCACCCCGGTGAGGTAGCCACAAAGAAGAATTAACCCTGCTCTAAGAGAATTTGTAAAAGGGGAACTGCAGAAATTGCTAGATGCAAGATTTATCTACCTTATTTTAGATAGTGAGTGGGTGTCTCGATTAGTGATTGTGCCCAAGAAAGGAGGGAAATGGCGAGTTTGTGTTGATTACAGGGAACTCAATGTTGCCACCAAAAAGGACCATTTTCCCTTACCTTTCATAGATCAAGTTTTGGACTTACTTGCAAGAAAGCAATACTTTTCTTTTCTAGATGGATTCAGTGGCTACAACTAGATCCAAATTGCACTTGAGGACCAAGAGAAGACCACCTTTACCTGTCCATGGGGGACATATGCGTACTCAGTACTCCCATTTGGCTTATGCAATGTACCTACAACTTTCTAGAGGGCAATCATCGACATATTTTCAGATATCTCTCTTGATTGCATGGAAATCTATATGGATGATTTTACTAATGGTGTTGATTTCAATGAAGCATTGAAAAATATTAGAAGAGTCCTATAGATATGTGAAGACCAAAATATATCTCTAAACAGTGAAAAGTGTTTCATGATGATGCAGGAAGGTGTAGTTCTTGGCCACTACATCTCTCACAAAGGGATTCAAGTAGACCCTACAAAGCTTGAGGTGATCACAAATCTGTCCACACCTGCGAAACAAAAAGATGTTAGGAGTTTCTTGGGCCATGTAGGATATTATAGGCATTTCATCAAGGATTTCAACAAAATAGCAGCACTATTGTATACTCTTCTCACCAAAGATGTTGAATTTCAATGGACATAAGACTATGACAAAGCATTTTTTGATTTGAAGGTAGCCTTGACTCATGCTCCTATACTCAAAGGACCTAATTGGGAGCTTCCTTTCCACATCCATACAAATGCATCAGACTATGCCATAGGATTATTCTTAGGACAAAAATAATTAGCTATTGAAAATGCCATTTATTTTGTCAGCAAAAATTTGCAAGGGGTTGAATTCAACTATACCATGACAGAAAAAAAAACTTTGGTAGTGATCTATGCCCCAAAAAAATTTAGGCATTACATAACGGGCTACCAAATCTTTGTGCACACCGATCATGCAACCATTAGATATCTCATGAATAATCCCTTGATTTTAGGTAGATTAGCAATATGGTTGTTGTTGATGCAGGAGTTTGACATGACCATTGTGGATAAACCAGGGAAGGCCAATGTTGTTGCAGAATTTCTTTCAAGGATGACTACATCAGAAGACAATCAAACCATAGATGATTCTTTCCCCGATGAGCATCTATTCTCCATCAGTGTGCAAATGCCCTGGTATGCTGACATAGCTAATTATTTGGTCATAGGTAGAGTTCCTCCTCATTTCTCTCCAAAAGAAAGAAGGGCACTCATTGAAAACAAATTCCTTTTTCATGGATTGTTAGATTTTTTTTTATACTGGACCAGACCACACCATGAGAAGATGTGTGAGGGAAGATGAGACATATGACATTTTGCATGCATGTCACAATGAACCATGTGGAGGAAATTTTGCAGCCAAGAAGACAACAATAAAGATTTTGAACACAAGGTACTATTGGCCCACACTCCACAAGGATGCAGGAAGATGTACAAGGAAATGTGATAGATGCCAAATGATGGGCCAACCAACCAAATATGATGAGATGCCACTTTATCCTTAAGTAGTAATCACTCCCTTTGACAAGTGGGGATTGGATTTTGTAGGACCCATTGATCCTCCATCAAATGGTAAGTCTTATATCTTGGTATGCACTGATTATGTAACTAAGTGGGAAGAAGTTAAGGCCATGAAGCATGCAAGAGATAACAAGGTTGCAAAATTTCTTTATGAGGAGATTTTCACAAGGTATGGAGTTCCAAGAGAAATAGTGACTGATCAAGGGGCTCAATTCACATCAACCCTTGTTGCAACACTAGTCAATTAGTACAACATAAGATGCATGAAGTCTACTCCTTATCACCCCTAGGCCAATGGCCAAGTTGAGGTGACCAACAAAGAAATTGAAGCTATTATGACCAAAATAGTAGTTATCCACATAAAGGATTGGGAAAATAGGTTACCAGAAGTTGTTTGGGCCTACGAAACTACCTAGAAAACAACTACAGGCTTCACTCCATTTGAGTTGTTGTATGGAAAGACAACCATGATGCCCATTGAATTTGAACATAGGACTCTTAGGACTACAACAAATTTGGGGATGGATATCTCTAAGGCACAAAAATAAAGAATCATGGAGCTGAATGCTTTGGATGAGATGAGAAGAGCAACCTTGACTCACACTAAGGTGGTGCAAAATCAAAGAATAAAGTGGCATGATAAATTCATCAAGCACAAGAAATTCCAACTAGGAGATTGAGCCCTGCTCTATGACTCAAGGTATCAGGACAATGTAGGAAAATTGTAGACAAGGTGGCTAGGACCATATGAGGTTGTTGAAGTATTCCCTAATGGTGTTGTACAACTCACTACTATTGACCCAGTTAGATTTAAACTGCTTGTCAATGGTCATCGCCTCATATTGTATCACAAGCAAACTTCCAAAGAGGAGTTCATGCAATAATTCACTCAGCATGCAACACTCAAGCTTCCTACAGTCGAAGGAAGTGGACCCAGTGTCCCTCCTTCTGGCTACTTAAGGTATGTACTTGTCATAATAAAGACTTCCACTTGTGTGGGAGTCCATTTCTTCACCCATCCACCCATCCGCCCATCCATCACTACCTTTCTCTCTCTTCCATCACTTCACTTCATTCCACTTCATTCTCATTAATTTCTCAACTTATTTCTTAAAAAGGTGACTAGTACTTTCTCCACGATATTTGCAACGAATCTTCCACACATTTAGGTATGTGCACATTAATTGCTATATCTTAATTATCTTTAGTGCATTCATTTAATTGTTGTACGTTGATATGGACATTCACCATAGTATGCCATTATTCCCTACCCCTGTCAAATCAACATTATCACCACTCCCATCTTGCATGTGTGGACACATGCCCAAATTTAGGTTGGGGGGAGGAAAAAGATGTGAATAATTTTCCCACGTGTCAGTCCATGTTGGTCTACATTAGCAAAATTTATTTTGAGCTGATTTGAAATCTAAGTGAGAGGATGACTCACATGTGTTAGGTGACACCAACTGTTGGTGCCATTTCTCTCCATCATAGCTTTCCTTTATTACTCCTTCCTTGCCATTATTGAGCTTGTCATAATCTCAAGTTACAAACAAAAGGTAAGTAGAAAGGGAAAATTCAGTCAACATTGGCATTGGAAATTTAACAAGTGTTGCAGGAAGGTGAATTTTGTTTTCAGATGAGAATTGCAGGAAGGAAACCGCAGTGTGATTGTTTGATTGCTAACAATGGGAGGTGGGTTAATTTGAAATGAACCCACAGTGAATGATGTATTACTACAGGATGCACCCTTCCTGGCTGAATTCAAAAATTGCAGGTAGTTAGACTACTTCCTGAAGTTGGATGGTTTTGATGAGGACATTGCACTAGAATTCGACCAGACATTTTTTGAAGGGAAGGCCACGGTAAAAGGGCTGGAGGTCATGGTGACTAGGGAAAGGATTGCAAAAGTCACAGGGTTACCTATCGATAGTGTTTACCTTGCCTCCAGAGATGTTAGGTCAGCTAGGGCCGAACTTATAGAACCGAGAGACCCTCAATTGAGCATAGATAAACAAGGTGTGAAGACAACCTCTCTGCTCAAGCCATGGAAGTAGGTAGTTGTTTATGTCATAAGATACATCCCCTGTGAGGGCCACCTGTTGAATCTACATTTCGTGCACTTCAAACTTTTGAATCACATGAGGCATGGGAGGAGGATGAATGTGTCGAACATGCTATACAACCTTATTTCAATCATGGCAACAGAGACTCAAAAAGGTAGGGACAATTCTATTTCCCACCATTGTTTGATTAAATTGTTAGTTGAGAATTCTCTGCACGATATGTTTGGAATGGCCTGGGAAGAATTCATAAAAATTGATCAAATTAGACCTGAGCACTTGCGACCTAGGGTTTTACCTCAACCTCGTAGGTCTAGTAGGAGATTAAGCACAACTGAAGCCACTCTTGGTGCTTCAACCCCTAGCGTAGGCTCTAGTGTAAACCCTCTTGTAGCAGAAGAAACCATAGAAATTAACTATTCTGGGATTGAGCACTTAGACAAATAAGGTTCCTCTCCTGATTGTGATGATGATGTTCCTCTTGTCATCCTAATGAAAACTAGGGCACAAAAAAGATAAAAAGTAGCCGATAGAAAAAGAAGTACTAGTCTCTAAGAAGCGGAAGGCTAACACTGTTCATCCTGTAGCCAAAGAAAAACATGAGAGCCCTCCTAGAAAATCAAGACCAACCAGGCCAGCCTTTGTTATGCCTCCACAGGAAAGCCCTAAGTCTAGAGAAATATCACAGGGGGACACAGAAGCTCCAATGGGGTAGGTGAATGTAGATGAAGAGGACATATTTGAGAGAGTAGCAAACATAACACTGGTCGATCTTGTTGTTATTGCAAGCAGAACAAGTCAAAAATCAAGGGTATGAGGAAAATCGAGATTTCTTGCAACAAGAATCTTGTAGCATGAGAAAGAGCAAGAACAAAAGTAGGAGTTATTGCAGCAACAATCAGAATTGGCTGAACAATCAGTATCCTTATAGCTAGTACCATATGAAGAACAAGCATCAGTGCCAAGAAAAATGCTGGTAGGAATACATAATCCCCCTGATTTTTCAATGCATATGGTAGCTATTCACTTATGGAAAGAAATGCAAAGAAGGGAAGAATAATGGAAGGAGGAGAAACACAGGGTGAAGAAGGAAATTCAAAAGAAAGACGAGGATATTGAAGACAAGGATGCAAATATTGCCACGTTAAAGAAGAAGGTGGATGACATGGCAGCCTTGGTACCACAAATTTTAGAATGTAGGACCCCTCCAAGGGTCTATGCTTTGAATTTGAAGGAGAAATATCTCTCTTTTAAGTTGGAAATGATTGTCTCAGGTTTGAACCCTTCCATTGAGACTCCTGTTGATTTTTTCAATGCTTATCAGATATCTTCCCCTGAAATGAAGAATTTTTTGTGTGAGTTTTATTTGCATAATTATGTTGTGACTCAAGACCATGATTGGAATCCACTTTTGTATGTTGGGGATGTCCAATTAAAGGCATTTATGTCTTGGGTACAAAGAGGTTAGTTGGGGACAAAAATATGGGGCTTATAAGCAAATGGAATCCAAAATCCCTTTGGTTGAATCAAGGAATCCAAGGGACATTTAAAAGGAATAACACAAAATGATTTTTAGACCTAGATATGGTAATAGGATGATGCCCTAGATAGAAGTAGTTTACAATGAATATGAGGCAAAGGAAAAAGCAAAAGAGGAAACTGTGAAGAGATACCTATCACAAAGATGGAACAACCTAACTTATGAGCTAAAACAAGTTGAACCTCATTCCATCCAAAACTATGCTACAACTCTTAAAAGAATTGATAGATATATACAAATTGGAAGAACAAATGGACGATTTTGGCTTCCCCTGACTTTTCAGCCACCCATCCTAATGTGGCCCATGCCAAACTTTGGGTTTACCACTATGATATTTTTGTAGAGAGACAAAGATGGAGCAGATTGGATAGACAACAAGGATTCTATTGGGACCCTGATTCACACATAGCAAACACTGATGTTGGACAGTTGTCAGTTGCAAATTTTAGAGCATTGACCAAGCAGAAGAACAACCCTTCCCCTGCTGGAGGACCAACAAAACCTTAGGTTGGGGGGAGTGATGAGTCTAGTTTATGGTCTAATTCTGGGTAGAATTTATAATTTATTTGCTGAAGTTGTCGTGGATCTTGATGTTAAGTGTTGATATTTTTATGATATTTCCTCAAGACTATAGATATTGGGCCTAATCTCATTTCTGCAAATCTTTAATGACATTGTCATGTTATATGGATTATCTATATTAATTCTGCATGTGATTAATGAATGTTCTTTAAGATAGTTACAAATATGTGATTATTGTGCATACTAATATTTCCATGCAAATATGATTAGAGGCCTGCAACACTGAGAAGATTTCGCCAGCTGGTCATGCACCATAATGTTAAACAATGGAATCATTCAAAGGTCAACGAAGGTCGACAGTGAGAGATTCTTCATGCAAATTGAATGTACCCACCTTGTAATGGTCTTTAATGCTATTGAGAAAATGCGGGCATTATTGTTGTGCTAAATCTATGTTTGGACATGCATGTCTAACCAGATTTCATGCATGTGTAACCATTGCTCCACTTTCTTTGCTTTCCCTAAATGGCATCCTCCCAGTTTGTGGAGTTGACCACCTTGCTTAGTTGGTAGTATAAATAAGGATCAAACACTCCTTCTCAAAAGGTTGTGCAATCTGATGATGTACTTGCATTCTTAAGTTTTCAATAATACAGTTGTGCTACTCTTTTGTACTCATGAATTCCAGTGAATAAAATGAAGCTCTAAGTTTTAGCATCTAAGTTTACATTAGTTTTAGAGGATACTCATCCAAGGGGGCCCACTTGGTGAGCAATCCGCCCTTTAACTTAGTTTAGCTTAGTTATTACTTTATGTTCAATAATTAGTTAAGAATTTGGGGTTGACTGTTCCTGCGGCCACTAGAATTCCATTATGTGTTTGTTCTTGCAGCCAAAGTAGACATAGTAGTTTCCTATTTTTTTGCTTAGATTTTCATTTGTGCCATGCATTTCAGCTTAGTATAGTTGTTGGTTGATGTTCAACATTTATGTTATTTCTTTTTGAAGAAAATTTACTTTCAACATTGTGTCTTTCTTAGTTGTAGAATGAAGATGGCTACTTTTCTTTCCTAGTGCACATACTGTGTTGACCCATTTCAAGTTCGCATCCCTGGGTTGACAAGTTAAATGCAACTTCATGATGATTGAAATATCTATTCAAGTTAGATGTCCAATATCTGAATCACGACTATAAAAGCCTAGTTGTTGAATCATTGTAGGAGGTGAACACCTCTTTTGGCAGATTGAAAAGGTTTTAATCTCTATAAAATAGAGCATTTAATGGAGTCAAGAAGCAACAATCAATAGCAGCAAGTTTGGAGAAAGAACTTGCAGGTTGCTCCTAAGAGTTGCACAAGAAAGAGTGCAAAAAATCAACTTATGAAGAGAAGAGGGATTTTGCAGGTGTTCAAGGTAGCCATGAGGGCTGCATAATGAAGAGAAAAATCAGATTTGAGAAGAGGAGTGAAGTCAAGAAGTTATTTGAAGACATGAGGATAAGCTACAAGAGTTGCAGGTGGAGTTGAGGTGATAGAAGGTGAATAGTTCATAGGAGCTCACATAGTTGAGCATAGATTGTGTGATACTTCATTTGCATATTTGATTTTTGTAAGGGTTTTAATTGTTTTTCATCAGTCCATTGATGACTAAAACTAATTTGTAACATATTTCTTTAATAGAAAAATTTAGTGATGTGCAAACAATTTGTTGAGGTTAATTTGTGATCTCCTTATTTTGTCTTAGTTATTCTTGTGAGGGTTTTAGAGAGAGATTAGAGTGTATGAATTCCTCTCTACATCAAAGATTCATGAGGGATTTTACTACAAGGTTGCAAACTCTTTTGTTTGTCGCAAACACCTCTGCCTTTTTTTGTACATACCTTAGAAGATTCCTTAATTTTGAAAAAATAATGAAATTAGGAGTTTACTTATAAATGTTTCTTTTGTGCCTTTATTACAATAATCCTATTCCTAGTTTGAATGAATGAGTTGAAAAATGTTGGCATATGGCTTGTGTGGACGTAGTTTTTGGGTTCATGTGTTGTCATTGATGGCAACTACAGTCATCATTTTGGTCCACAGTTATGCATTTAGTCACACCGACAGTTAAAGTTGAAAACTGTGTTACTGACAGAACATGGTATCTGGTCTAATAGCTTCATTGGATCATCACTTTTTGTTGTGGATCATTGAGATTGTTTATCAAGCACATGGAACACCTTATCATTGAATCCTATATTGTTGTCTTTTTGGCCACGTGGTTTTAGAGGTCTAGTAGGACACTTTCAGTTTATTTGCTTATTGGAGCCAACTCAGTGCAAAGGGTGTGCAATGGTTATATAAATTTAAATTATCTGAATTGGCTATTTAATTATGGGTCATAGCTATTGTGTAGCTGACTCTCTTGGATACGCATTGAAATTATTTATGTTTTTAGATCGACCCGTGGTGGTTAATTCCTGGTGAGCAGATATAATTAGATGTTCGATCACATCATTTGTATGATGAAGAAGATGTGTGTGTGTGTGTATGTTGCGAATATCTAAGGTGTATTTGAGTGATATCATGTGCAGTTTCACTTGTGCATAGATATTTTGTGAGTGAACTTGAGGAGAACAAAGAAGAAGTTCATTACTAGTCATCAAGACTATAAGTTTGACATCATAACTAAACCGAAACTACAATCAAGCATTGGTAGATGCTATTTACTTAGTTTACTTTCTTTTGGATCTATTCCAAACTATTGTAAGGGAAGTGAGCCCCCATCTTCTGAGCAGTGAGCTCTAGGAAGTGAGCCTGAATGCAAGTGAATTCTCATTTTGTAATACTTCTTTTGAGTATACTCAAAACATATTGTGGATTGGCCATCCACTGTGGTTTTTCCCCTTATAGGTTTTCCACATAAAAATCCTTGTGTTATGGTTGTGTGGTTTATTGTTTTTGGTTTCTAAATATTGATTTTTGTTAAGTTTGTTAAGTGGAATAAAGATCAGAACAAAAGAATTAAAATTTGCACATCATTGATTCACCCCCCCTCTTAGTGTTGCTTGTCTCCAACAACAAATACTATTTAGAGTCCTAGTTGATTAGAGCTAAGCTTAATATATATTTTAGAACTTTGTAAATCAAAATATCTATAATTGTAACCATAATGTTTCTTTCAACAACTGTATTTTATTTTGAATAACAAGAATAAATATTTTTATCGAAATCATTTTTTTTGCTAGTTAAATAACTGCTAAGGGGAAACACCCTGTATTTCTTCAAGAAAAGAGATTACATGACTTTCTATCATCAAAATTATTCCTTACTAGCCTTCTATGTCAAAATGGCCATCACCATGCCACCCTTTCCTAACTATTATGACTGTATATTCATATTTTACTTTACAAAATGGCCTGGTTTGAGACACAGACATTACCATCTACTTTGGGACTGACTTCTATTTTTTGTCTACTAGACCTTGCTGCTATTCCTATTGTAATGTTTTAACTATAACATAGCTGAGACTAGACCAAACCAGGATTTTTCATTCTTCATCATCATGTAACTTTGATCACTTCATGTAGGCAATGTAGTCTACGACTACTAGATAGTCTGCTCCGCAATTCTGGTGGGTCGGGCCTTTTTCCTTTTCCTCAGGGTCTCTGGGGTCATTCTTGCACCATTCCTCACCAGTGTCAAAATCCCAATCATTGTTGTCCCTAGCCAAAATCTCATCTACAAGCCCTTCATCCTCCACATACCTCATTTCCTAGCCTTATGAACAGTTGGTTACCAGCTTGGCCGCTCTGAGTAGGAAGAAAATGTTCCACTCACACTCATTCCACAACATATCAAAACCCTTTAGGTCAATGGTTCAAACCAGAGGGGATTTCATCACTTGCCTTCCGTGCATGCACATCATGTAATAGTTTTGTGGCATTGTAATTTTCTTGTTTTCATCCACATTGTCCAGGGCTGCGTTAATGTCTCCCAACCATTCATGGATGAACACCATCTATGTCAGGTTCTTCCCCACTTCCTTCAAAATATCCATGTGTAGGAGAACAACCAGGAACATGGCTAGCATTTCTGTATTTGACCTGAATCTGTGGTAATCCCTCAAGAATTCAGGGCCCACAAATTTCTCGCTTGCCTAGAGGACCAGTGGGTGAGAAGAGACCAACAACCCTTGCAAACTTTTATTTGACACTTTGCCTCTGAAAGATTGTTGTTGCTTCACCGTGTTCAAAATTAGCGGAGTCTCCATTATTTAATATTCTACCAACTACAACACCTCTCTAAATCTTCTGGCTTAAGCCAATTCTGCCACTCACTATCACTCTCTATTTTTGGGATTGTACTATTTGCAAGCCAATGGTCGCTGCCCTGAACTTTGCTTCATTGTTTGAGCATATTCCTAGTGGCATGGATTTTTCTGCTGGGGTCCTGCCCTAGGCATCCCTTGCTATGCAACCGGCTTTTCTTGGCCCTGGGTTCCCATGGCAGCTCCATAGAAATTTATTTTGGTCCACCCTATTTTTGGTGCCTTCCATGATGTTTCTGCTCTCTTTATCTTTGTTGACTATAGTGTTCCATTTCCATTCAATAGTGGAGGCTTTAGACCGACAATTTTTTTAGTCAAGCAATCATCCTAGTTTGTGAATATTTTCTATTTACCTACTTTGCACGGGGCATCTTCATTGAACAACTCTACTATAGCTCTTTCAATTTCATCCTAGAGCCTTTCTTTGATCATTCCTTTCCCTTGTAAAATCATCTTGTTATGTTCCTTCCATATTTCCCATATCACAATGGATGGGGTTATTTGCCATATACCCCCAAAAATTGATTTGTTGCCACCTTGGGGCCACATTTTGAACTAGGATGAGAGATATGATAGCATGGGGCATTGCAAGTTTAGCTTATCTCTCACTTTGTTCCAACAATCATTTGCATATGGGCATGTCAGGAGAAGATGATTTGTTGACTCTTCATTTTCTTTGTATAATGAACATCTTCTCGGGCCTTGAACACCAAAAGTGGCTAACCTATCCTTTGTGAGGATTATTTTCTGTATTTCCAACCAAGCAAAGACTCCTTCCTTGGGGAGGCATTTCTTCCCCCATATCAACTTGCATGGCCAGTCTTGTCAGGCCATGGTTGTCTCTTCAATCTTGTATCCAAATTTCACTTTGTATGTGCTTGTAGATGACCCACACCATCTGGTTGTATCCCTGTCATTGGTTGGGACAAAATACCTATCTTTCACGAGTTTTTCTAAGGATTATTTTTATGCTTGAGGTGCATTGAGGGTTTTAAGATTGTTCCAACTCCAATTGAAGGATCCCTGATTGTCATTCCTCCTATCATAATTAGTAACCTTGCTCCCCCAAATCCTTTTCGTCTCTTCTTTGATTTCTTCCAATCCCGGATTGTTGCTAATGGGTGGTTTCCCACACCATGAACCATTCCAAAATGATTCACTGTTTCCATCTTTGATTTCCCAAGTTACATGGTTTGATATTATATCCATGCATTCCAAAATAAAATTTCAGATTATTGACCCTCTCGGAGGGTTTATTGTAGTAAGAATTCTGGTTGTTCATCTAAGTCTAGATACTTTCTTCTCATGATTCTAACCCACTTCTGCTCACCTTTTGTGAGAAGGTCACAGACCAATTTGGCCCCCATGGCTTGATTCATTAATGATAGCTACTTGATCCCTGCCCCACCAACCTCCTTAGGTGTGTACACCTTGTCCCAGGCCAAAAGAGGGAATTTTTTTTTATCCCCTGTTCCACTCCAAAAGAACTTCCTAAAAATTTAAATTAGGGATTCTTCCATTGCTTTGGGTATCCTTAAACATGACATTGAATACATCGATATGGTTGAAAAAATTGAATTGACCATTAATAGTCTTCTTGTCGATGGCAGCCACTTGCCTTTCCAAGTTCCCAATTTGTTCTTGCAGCTATTTACCAGGTTCTCCCAATAGCACTTCTTGTTTATACTTGCAAACAGGGGCATCCCCAAGAAATTTCCTGGCAGTGTTGCCACTTTCAGATTCAATATTTTGGCTAAGTACTTTTGCAAGCTTGGTTGAGTATTGAGACAAAGACCTCTAACTTTCCCTAGTTGATGCATTGCCCAGATGCACTATAGTAGTCATCTAAAAACCTTTTGATCACTCTTGCTTCCCTTCTACTAGCCTCTCCCATAAGAACTATGTCATTTGCAAATTGTAGATGTGTTGTGGGTTCCATGTCATTCGCCACATGAACTCCTATCCATTTGCTTTCCCATGTTAGCCTTTGTATCCCTCTCCCCAACACCTTTGCCATGATTATGAACAAGAATGGGGAGAGGGGATCACCTTGTCTTAACCCTCTTGTAGAGTGGAAGAAACCATGTGTAGAACCATTCACCAGTATCAAGAATTTAGCTGTGGAGATGCAAATTTTAACCTAATTGATCCAATTCTCTTCAAATACGAATTTCCTCAACACTTCTAGGAGGAATTGTCTATCTATCATGTCGTAGGCTTTAAGGATGTCCAATATCAGCACCATCCAGGCATCTTTATTCTTCCTGGTTGAGTGTATGGGGGTGAAGCCACAATAGTGGTTTACAATTGAAGTGAGGAAGGAAAAATCACAGAAAATGAATGCATGGCAAACAAATTTATTTTAGGGGTTCATACGAACCTATTGGTTCGACCGAACCCATTAGGGGTTTGCTAGAACCTAGGTTCAGGAAAACCCTCCTAATACTTTCCCGCCAAAAAATCCATCAAAACCCCTCATAGAAGGGGGGTTCGAATGAACCCTGGTTTGAGCAAACCCCTAAGGGTTCGCTTGAACCCTCTTTATTCCTCATCCCCTCCCTGAGACACCAAAAAAACATGAATTTTGGCACTTCGGAGCTTAGGTTGAGGATGAAAATGGAGGAATCTTCACAAACCTAACTCAAATCAGGTAGTCCTCAGAATGAGCTATCCAACAAATATAATTTTAATATGTTTTGGTTTTATTATGTATTTGTTTTTTTAGTTTAATTAAACATAGGTTTTTCATCAAAAATGAAGGTCTATGTTCTGCACATGTGGAAAAATAGTAGATTATCAAAAAAAAAAAAATTAAAATATGAGTGTACCAGATATTGAAGTCCTTGATCGAACAAAAAGATAAAATTGAATTTCGATAAATACAAAAAAAATTATGCGTTATACGATCACGCTATGTCTGAATTGTAATTGGTTTGACTTCGAAACTTGATTAAAGAAACAATATTCAATAAAAAATTGTCTAATCAAGTGGAATCACTACATATCAGAGTTAAAAATCTAAATTCAAAAGAATTATAATTTTATCCTTCATGGAAAAAAAGTTATGCGTTATACGGTGTGCGTCACTTTTTAAAAATGCTATTTTTTGAAAAAAACTAGTTTTCATGAGAGATGGAAAAAGAAGTGTAATCTAATTCCAAAAATTTTGAAAAAAATATTTTTAGAATCTACAGACAAAATGTGATGAGACTCTAGTTTTCATCATCTTCAAATTCTTCATGGTTTAGCCGCTATAGGTGCCCGAATGTGAAGATTTACTTAAAAATAATAATTTCAGTGTCTAGTTTGGCCAAAAATTGTAAACCACTATTGTGGGATCACCCATGGTTTTATGAGCAATGATTATTCCTTCTATTATTGACCTTCCTAGAGCAAAGAAACTTTGTTCTTTTGATATGACTTCATTCAGAACTTCCTTGAGTCTGTTTGTTATTATTTTTGTGACCACTTTGTACACCGTATTGGATAGAGAAATTGGTTTGAAATCACTCATTTCCTGTGGGTATTTTTTCTTGGGAATTAGAGCTAGAAATGTGTGATTTACTGCCCCCAGCATTGTTATTTTTCTTCTTGATTCCTCCACTACCACCCATAGATCTTTCCCAACTACATCCCAAAACTTTTGGAAGAAACCTGTTGGGAAACCATCTAGGCCTGGGGCCTTGTTTGGATTCATTTGAAAGACTACTTCCTTGACTTCCTCCAAGGAGATCTTTTGATATAGGTACCTATTTTGATCTTTTATAATTGAGGGTATTGAAATCATCAGATTATCCCTAGCTGCCCTGTTTTCCTAGCTTTCCTTGTTCAAAATCTCTTCAAAGAATCTGACTGCCTCCTTATTCACCTCCTCAATAGATTGTGCTACTTCCTCATTGGACTTCTTTATTTCTGCAATCCTCTTCCTACTTCAATTAGAAATTATTGTTTTGTGGAAGTACTTGGTGTTCCTATCCTTCTTTCAACCATGTTTCCCTTGACTTCTGTCACCAGTAGCATTCTTCCCTCTTCAAATTTTTTTCCAGTTCTTTCAAACATTTCTCACTCTCAAAATCCTCTGCATCCATTCATTTCTCTATTATGTGCTCATTCAGAGCTATGATCTCTTGCTCTAGTCTCTTTTTCTCATGGAAAATATTTTTGAAATGTGTCTTATTCCATTCTTTGAGCTTGTTCTTGATATATCCTAGCTTTTTATTTATCTTGAATAGTTTTGATTTATCTCCAAACCTAATCTCATTCCACCAACTCTCAATTAGCTTCAACAGGTGTTCATCTCTTAGCCACACATTTTCAAATTTGAAAGGGCATCCTTTAGGGGGGTCCTCGTATCCAAATGTCAGTAAGATGGGAAAATGGTCTAACCCTATAAAGGGTAGGATTTGGGATTCCTAAGAGGCTACTGCTTCTCCCCAATCTCTCCAGAGCAAGAATCTATCCAATCTTTTTGCTATGTTGGTGAAATCCTTCCTTCTGTTAGACCATGTAAATGTTCCATTTTTGGTCTGCAAATCCTTTAGCAGATTTTTGTCTACAAATTCCTAGAAATCTCTCTGAATGGTTGTTCTTCCTATTTTCTCATCTCTCTTTTTTTCTAATTCACTTGATATTTTGTCCCACACTTGTCTTTTTGCCGCTATGGCTATTGGCCCATATACATTGATGTTGAAGAAGCTTTCATGTTTCTTTAGGTCTTTGAACTTTATCAACTGCCAATTGTGTTCTTCTTTTTCCATTTCCCCATCTACTGTTAGAGGGTTCCATAATACTCCTAGGCCACTAGACGCTCCTGCAGCTTCCTTGAATTGGCTTTTCCACTATCTCCAATTTCTTAGTCTCCTCTTTCCTTCCTCGGTCTCCAATTGTCTCCTCTTTGCTTAGTCTCCAATTGCCTAGTCTCCTCTTTTCTTTAGGTTTTTGAACTTTATCAACTACCAATTGTCTTCTTCTTTTTCCATTTCCCCATCTACTATTATAGGGTTCCATAATACTCCTAGGCCACTAGATGCTCCTGCAACTTCCTTGAATTGGATTTTCCACTGTCTCCAATTGCTCAGTCTCCTCTTTCCTTCCTTCTTGCTCCATTTCGATTCGTGGATTAGAACTATGTTCTCTTTGATTGGTAAATTTGGTGCTTGACCATGTGCCATTTGTCAATGCCCCTGACATTCCATATTATGATCCTCATTATGCCCTAGGAAGGAGGCTATCCTTCCCAACAACTAGTTTTTTTCTATCTAGAGGCATTGCCTGCAATTATTAGCTTGGCTTTGTTTGTTTTCCTACCCCTTTTGGATTTCTTCTTTATGTTTGGTACATTTATCTTTGATTTTGATTGTTCAAGTTGCCTCTCCTCAAGCAGCTCTCCCTCCTCTACCTCATCCCAGGGTTCACCTTCTCCATCTAAGAATTGATCACTCTCCTCTTCCTCAGATTGCAAGAAGTCACCTTCATCCTCCTATAGTTCTTCTTCATTTTTTACTTTGGTATTTTGCATATCCTTTCCAAACTCCTCTCCTACTTCCAAGGATTCCAATTTTTCCCTTTCTACTTCCTTAGTCAATTCCTAGAGTTGGGAGTTGATGTCCTACTGGATTTCTTGTGCATCATCTTGAAGAGTGTTGAGGGCTTTTTCTACCTAGGATTTTTCCATACCCTACTTTTCCTTTGCTGGAAGGGAAGTTTTGCTACAATACTGAGAGACTCCTCTGGGTTTCTTTCTCTCAAGATCAGTTCTACCATCCTTGGTTGTATCTTTTGTGGTATGGGTTGCCTCTCCCTGAGATATTCCATCCCCTAATTCTTCCAGTTCTTTTTCATTTGCATTGGTCTCCTTTCCCTTGGATGAAGTACCTTCCTAGAATGATTCTTTGAAGAGGAAATTTTTGGGTTCTAATCCTTCCCATACCTCTATCTCCTATTGCCAACTTCCATACTTTGTCAATATTTCTATGTTCTTGTAGATTCCAACCCCCTCATCTATTTCTACTAGTATGCAGGCTTCAACACCATCCTTTCCATTTATGAAATCCTCATCAACCCCTAAACACACCCCTAGGGCATCACCCAATCTCACCATAGCCTCCACATTCCAGAATTTTGAGGGTAGATCCACCAATTTGATCCAGGTAGGGATTTGATTTATTTTATAGTTCCAAGGGTCAAAGTTTGATCTCCAATTTAGGTAGTGAAAACTATGACCATTCAAAAATAGTGGTTTCCCTTCTACAATTTCTAGCTTTAATTATCGATCTATACATTCTATGAGAAAGAAAGAGTTTGGTAGCTGGTAGATGCTGACTCGATCTTTGTACTTGTTTCTCCACCACACTTTGATCTCCTCCCTAGGGAATTCTAGGCCAGTCCACTTGGAAAACAAAGGTTTGTCCATCAGTCCTGTCACTCTTGGTTCGATTGTTTCTGAAGGCATTTGGTATAGTTTACTTACCCGCAGTCGCAAATAGTTGCCTTCACTCGCTTTGCTTTGGAATTTTTATGTTCACTTTCCTTTTGAATAGCTCCTAGTCTCTTTGGTTCATTCTTCTTCCAAACTCGAATTCTTCTCCTATTTGATAGCTCATTTTTCCTTTATTCATTGGCTTAGGGTTTCCCGATCCTTTGAATCTCCAGACTTTGCTAGTGTGTTTCTAAATGCCACTTCCCTTGTGGAAACAACTGGGATCTGACAGTTTCCCATGGCGTCCATTTTCCCAAAACCACCCACGCCTTGGTTCATGCATGCTCCATCTTTGCTTGTTCCTCTGGTGCACTATTACATTCTTCCCTTGTTCAGGAGCCCTCTTCTCATCATCCCCTTGCTGACCTATTCTCTAGATGCCATCCTAATTCTCCAAGTTTCCATTATGGTGATAGTGTGGGTGGCACTTATCCACCCAGGCTCTATTTTCAAACACCTACTGTGGGATGTGATCCCCCTTCTACTGGTTTCCATCTTCATCTGCCTTATTTCTTGGTAAGCGATCATCCACCATGTCACCCCATCAGCTTCTTTTCTCCTCTGCATTTTTTCGCTCCTGTTCACCAACTTGCACCATTTTTTTATTTTTTTTTATTTTTATCGAAATCATTGAATAAACTATGCATAAACAATTGAATAAATAGTTATCTCATGTGTTAAAGAAGAGTGTTGATACCCAAGCAAGGGCCCACTTTAGGTATGATGCTACTCTTTTGTTAAATTAGTGATTAGCTTATTTTCTTTCTACATTGTAATATTAATTAATAGATGTTATCACTCATAGCTATAGCTAAATAGTATTTGTTAATATGCAGAAGCATTAACTTACTCATAGTTTTAGTCTAGTAGTAACTATTTGTTATGTAGACTTTGTATGTTTTCTTAAATAGGATTTTTTCCAAAAAATTAAACTTTCTAGTAAGGCTAACACTTCATAGACATACCTAGGAATTTTCCAACCATACATACAGTACCGACATCATCTTAAGAAACACTTCCTTGGTTGATAATTAATGTAAAATCCCATTACTAATGATTTCCTGATAGAGGATGATTTGTTCCATTGGGTAGATGTGCATGAATAAGTTGCTCCAAATCATTAGGTAATAAGGGTGCATGTACACTCTCAAGGGGCCATCATCATCTAATTCAATTCCAAAAATCAAATCAACATTTTGAATATAAAATCTATCCAAGTATTGAAGCATCCTTTGAATCCAATCATCTAATCAATCATTCGATATGATCAATTTGATAAATCCAACCAATCAACCCTTAATATTTGATGCTCGGGGCATTATCTCTTAACAATGTTGACATGCCCTTTGTCCATATCCACCTCATTTGAAATGAATTTTTTGCTTCTAGTCACAAAGAAATTTCAAAGAGGGGTAAAATATAAACATTGAAATCATGTATACACTATTTTTGTATTATCATCTCATGCTAACTTTTAATGCACTTTCCACTTCTTAATTCATTAAAACAATTACTTACCCTAATTATAGTACTTCATCATAATTAAACTCATTAAATATTGTTTATTTTTAATCAATTAATTAATTAAAATCTAAATCTAAATTATCCACAACTAAATTAATTTAAATCCTAAATTACACATCATGAGTTAACTATCCAATCAAAATAGTTAATTTAGTTAACTCACCCATCAAATCCATTGACAAGCCAATTGATTTGGCTAGCTCAAAATCACAAATTAATTAAAAGTCAAATAATTATCCACTCATTAATCAAATGAGTTGACTAACTAGTCATCTGCATCCAATTAGTAGATTGATTACCACCTTTCCCCATCAAATCCATCATTCATGAATCCAACTCATGGTCCAAATATTAAATCCCCGTCATTCAATTTCCTCTCAAAAGTTATATAAATTAGAGTTTAATCATCAATTTTTATAAATGTCAAATTGAGCAAGTAAACATTTTCATTGAACAACAAACATCCATATATCATCCAATCGCATCCACTCCATCAAGAATGATGGTTTTCATTAGTTTTTCATTTGTCATTTATTTCATTTATTTTTTATATCATTGGTGTTGATGCTCAATCAAAAGATGAGATTTGTTTTTTTTTGAGGTTTGATTCGTATTTCTTTATTCTCCTTTTCATTTTATTTTATTTCACCTACCCTTTGGCACATGTGCCTACCCTGTGGAACCTATACCTAGCTTGTGGCACATGTGCATGTACTATGGTGTATGTGTCTACTATGTGTGCATGTTCTTGTTTAATGGTGCATATGTCTATATTTTAGTTTATATACCTACCATGTGGCACATGTGTGTATCTTATAGCATTTGTGCCCTATGTTTTGTTTCTTGTGTAGTTATACTAGGTTTTCCAACATTAATCTTGATAATTTTAGCTAATCCCTTTTGGTATTGTAGATTTGACTATCTTGAGCATCATACTACTAACTTTCAAGTTTATTTGGTTAAGACCTAGATCATTAAAACTACCAACTAGTTTTATCCAATTTTGATAGACGGAGACCCAAATTTCAAGCCAGTCTCACTCTTTATTTTGGATAATTTAAAATGAACCATTCACACTTTACTTTGGTGCTCAATAACTAAACGTGTTTGTTATATTTTTTGTTTTTTATATTATATTGTGTTTGAGTAAAATTTGTTGTGTATGCTCTTTCCTCATACTGCAAGGTGAGCCTAAAAATCAAAATCAACTTAAACTACCACTTTATGTACCATGTACAAGCTATGTATACTCTCCTGTCACATCACA